>JAFHBV010000970.1:0-28895 GCA_019022785.1 Pseudomonodictys pantanalensis | reverse complement strand
AGCCCTCTCCCTAGACTCATACTACATACTAATCTCCCTATCCTCATAACTCATACTCCTCTCCTTCCTCTTCCACTCCGCCCTATCACACTCCCCGACAAGCACCAAAACCTCCTCCCTAATCCTCCTCGCATTCCCCTCCACCGGAACCCGCCCCCTCTCCGCATCCTCCAGCACCCTCTCCACCAACAACCCAACCCTCTGATGCGGTCTAGCCACCCTACAAGCCTCATGCTGGCGCCGCTCGGGGTCCCAGAAGTCGCCTGCCTCGCCCGTTTCGCGGAGGAAGTGCTCTTTAATTTCGAGCTTGTAGGTGCCGTGCCGGTTGTTGAGGTCATCGATTGCCCAGCAGAGTTTCATGCGTGTGTGTGGGCAGAGACTGACGGATGTTTCGACGGTGTAGATTTTGAGGTGCTGGGGGCATTTGCGGTGGCGGGTGCAGCGGCGGCAGAGGCCGTGGGTGTAGGGTGCGCCGGAGATCGTATGCGCGAGGAGGTGGGGGTTGTCTTTGCGTCTGGTGTCTTGTCTGGGTCGGGTGCGGCGGGGGTCTTGGAACGGAGACATACCGCGTTGTGGTGCTGTGGGATCGTATTCAGCGGGTGCGAAAGGGCGTTGGTTTCGACGGTCCCTCCGATCTCGTGGCTGGGGTGCTGGTGCTGGAGTAGGATCTCCGGCTTCGGCTTCGGCCAGTAGGGATTTGAAGTCGGTGTTGGCCATGTTTGTCGAGTTTTCGTGGTTGAATTAAAGCTGATGAGTGAGTTCGACTCGGGACCGAGGTGATGGTATCCTGAATTGTTTGGAATTGGGATGGGGGTAGATGAAACGCAGCAAACTTTGTCCACAAGAAGAGCAAGCCCGGAGTCTTAAATCTCCAGGAAATCGACGGCTCTGGTATCCAATGTAAATGTACCTATTGTGGGAGCTAAGGCAATGTTATTGTCTGCGCGTATTCTTAGTTGTCAGCACAAAGGAATCGCCGAGGCCTTTCAACGGTGAGCGTTATGATAGGGAATGCGTTCTTTCACGGCGCTCTTTGTTCGCCAAAGTAACCCTTTTGTCTTTCGCTTCTAGGGAGACTATTTCAGGCTCGTATATCAGTGGCAAACGGGGCGAAACCGAAAGATCATGAGTCGTACTCGGATTGATTAAGTGTGATACGTCGATATCTTTACCGTGAACGTGCAACTACATGGCAGCGTGTCCACACTCCAGAGCCGTTCAGGAGCTGTCTGATCCCGAACGCCAATCCATCTAAAAAATGTTAAACAAAGTAGACAAAGTCGAATACTTTAAAAAATACAAGAAGCGGACTTCAAACCCTACCAGCCCAGGGGACATGACACACTGTCGGATGCAATCCAAAAGCGTGAAGAACATAGGAGGCGAAGCGCCTCCATATTATTTGAGAATTCCTGTTACCTCCTCTATCATCGAGCCGACGAGCCCACCTATGACTTCAGGCTGTCACGCATGCTCTGGCTGCTCGCGCTGAGCGGGACATTCGCCGTGGGAAGGGAATCTTTCGGCTTGCTGCTCTGACGGACCTTTGCAAATGTGTATACGAGACCGCTAATGAATCCGACGAAGATGGCAGAGCAGCTGCCAAACGTGACCGGCGCATCGAAGAAGATCAGGCCGCTCAGCGCGATTGGGAGCTTGTTCAAGGCGCCGACCATCGAGTATGTGGTAGAGGAGGTGACGCGGACGCACCAAGCAGACGTGTACGAGATGAAGACGGTGGAGAGGCCGGAAATGACCATGGCGGCGATGACCGAGTTGCGTTGCTCAGGGGGGAAGTTCTTGGCAAGATTGGCGGAGGACCAGTCTTCGGCGACGATGGAAGCTACGAGCAGGACCGGGATGGTGAGGAGGTTGTTGTAGTACATGGCTAGATATCCGTTAGCATCGTTTCGAGGGAAAGGACGGGTCCTGCCTTACTGTCAAAGTCCTTGAAGTTGGTCAACTTTATTCGCTTGCGCATGGTGAGGATGTAGGTGGCGGTGCAGAGGCAGTTGAACATCATCCAGAGATAGCCGGCATTGAGTGTGGACATGGCCTCATTCGTAGCCTCGCCGGCTCCTCCGAAGCTGCTCAACGCGTGCTGAATATCCGCCCAAGCAGCGATGACGGAGCTCAAGACCATCAAGCCGAAGGAGAAGAGGGCCATTGGGGTGACGGAGCCACCGAACCAGAGGACTTCTCCGTATGCAATCAGGATGATTGTCAAGTTCTTGAAGATGGTGTAGACGGGGATGGAGAGGAACTTCAGCGCCCAGGTGCTCGTATAGATCATGCCGATGAGGAGGAGGGAGATGGGAAACCCTGGTGTCTGATCAGCAAGTGTCCCACTCAACGTTTCACGGCCGAACGTACATTTCTTGGCTTCATCGGTGTTGAAGTCCCTGTATGTGATCATACCAGCGCTCTTGCAACTTGAGATTGCGACTACGCAGACGATAGCCTGGGCGACAGTCAGCTTGGGCAGTAAACGCTAGCCTGGACGAGACGACGGACCTGGACGGCGAGTAGGAAGAAGTTGAGGTTGTAGTCCACGCCAGATAACACGTATTTGTTGGTCGTCGTCATCAGGATCGAGGAGCCGCAGTACGAGATGATGGATAGCATCGGGTTCTCCGTCAGCGAATGGTGCGAATGGTGCGATTGCTGTCGCTGCGGCGGGCGCAGGGCGGGGGAGGGCGCCCTGAACTCTCTGCTGGCGGGCACGTCGACCCGGTAGTCGTCGCTCTTCTTATCGTCCGACATCGTGGATTATGTGTGCCTTGAAAGAAAGTACGGGTGGTTAGCGAATGGACGCCGGTCGGGGATGCAAACTCGACGGCAGGTTCAAGATTCTGCGCGCGCAGCGTTGTGGATGAGAAGTGAAGAAAGGAGGCTGGCGAGGCACGGAAAGGGTCCAGTGTCCAGATAATGCGCAAGGAGGGTTGACGGTCCTGGATGCGTTTGGGTTAGTCCTGTGCCCCCCAACAGCTGCTGGTAATTTTACGCTGGCGAAAGCGCCAAGCCACCCCTGGTCCAGCCGCACAGCCTCGTAAGCGCGTCGGGTCAGCCGCGAATGCTACGCGATGCCAGCGCGGTGCCATTATCGACAATTAGCGGCACGATACAGCTAGATACACACAGTGTTGCCCTTTTTTTCAACTGCCGCAGACCCTGACCGCTTGTGGGAACGCGTGCACTCTTTCCTATCGCGGCCGATCACTAAGGCACTGCCCGCTAACACGTGACCCGCTAGGCTGCTTTAGGTGTCAAAAGTGCAGGAATCCTCCTTTGCCCGTGGTCCCGTCCCTCGTACGCCAGCCGTTTGTACGTTTGGGGGAACATGGCTGAGCTTGACTCCAAGGTCGCTGCCATCGTCGATGCCAATAAGGGCGACGACTCAGACGAAGATGCCTTGATTGCGGAACTGGAGAATGATACGGAACTTGATGCCTTCCGGGAACAACGTCGACAACAGCTGCATGCTGAATTCAACAAGGCAAAACAGATGCGCGAGAGCGGAAGCGGGACGTATGTCGAGATCAAGGATGAGAAGGCCTTGATGGATATTACTACCAGCACCAAGCTCTGCGTGGTGCATTTCTTCAAACCAGACTTCAATCGCTGCCGCATCATGGACACTCATCTTGAAGTAAGTCATCCCAATTAGGAAGTCTACTCTGTATTTCCCAATGCGTCTGGAAGGTCTGACGCCAACCAGTCCCTGGCCCCAGCCCACTACGAGGCGCGGATGCTGAAGATAAACGTCGACAACTGCCCCTTCCTGGTCACGAAACTCAAAATCCAAGTACTTCCTTGTGTCATCGCTTTCATCGATGGCATTGGCGTGGACCGCATTGTAGGATTTGAAGGACTTGGGAGAACGCCCGACAGCTTTACCACGCGTGATCTGGAAGCACGCCTCATCCGAACAGACGTCCTTGCGAGAAACAAAGTCACCGAAGAAGACGAACGGCAAAGAGCTTGGAAGACTAAGCAAAAACAGCAAGAGGATGAAGACGACGATGATTGGGATTGAGATTGATAGCTTTCCACTACTAGGAAGCCACCCGCTCCAGCTTACAAGGCAGTCCACCTGCCATGAGGTGCAACGACTGTGGAAATGACCCGTCTCAAGGCATTTGATTGCTTTGCACAGCAGCGCACCGTGGACGACTGTACAGCCCTGACATGCCTTTCACCGCGGCTGCCTCAAAGAATACTGTCTCGAGGTCAAGCAGACATGTCCTTGCAACGAGAGGCTGAAGCTCCGGGTGCCTAGGGAAAGATGCGAGTAGAGCTACATAGCGCACGATGAGACAATAGACCAGCTCATTCTGAGACTCCATCAATGTCCAAAATATGCCTGCCTCACCCTCTCAACTCGATGATGTCGAACACGCAACTCTAAACTCAACACAAGCTCCTACCCTACTCACGTCGCAGCCGCCCTCAACCCCTCCCTCATCTTCACATACTCCTTCCTAAACACATTCCCCTCCGTCTCCTCCCCGCGATTCAACGGCGTCCACTTCGGATCCTCCTTGAACAACCTCATAGCCTTCGTATAATTCTCCGTATCCGTCGTAAATCTGTGATAAATCCCCGCTGGCATAATCATCAAATCATACTTCTCCAACTTGATCCTGATCCAATCGTCGCCCTCGCTCCGCACATCAAAGTAGCCCCCGCCATCCAGTATGTATCTGATTTCCTCGTCCTCGTGCAGGTGCTCGTGGAAGAAAGTCTTCACTTTCTCCTCGTAGATGGCGCCCATGGTGGATGGCGAGATTGTGATTTCGTCGCGGTTTTTGTAGGAGCGTGAGGCGGCGAGGGCGTCAACATCGGAGACGTTGGGGTAGTTGAAGTGTAGGATGCCGAGCTTGGAGAGTTCGGCGGGGGAGACTTCGCGGCCGGAGTCGTGGGCTTCGCGCTGGTCGCCGGGGAGATTGTCGTAGTAGTATGCTTTCATGGTGATGTGTGGTTATTCTTCTGTGCTCTGTGGAGGTGTTGGAGCTCGGAAATGGGAGAGCGGCAGTTGTGGGGAGATTTTTATGAATATAACAAAAGTGCGATTGGTGGTGAGGGTCGCGGATGGCGTCATCATAGCGATTACTCAGCAGCTATATACATGCTATATCACCCTTGATTTGACCACTCGGTCGATATTCCCGGACATCCGTCTGTGTCCAAGTAGTCCATCAGCATACTCACACTAAATGCAGAGCAGTCTAGGCGTCGAAAATGTAGTGCGCTCACCGTATTCCTGGATGCTTTGGAGGACGACGCTTTTTGATTCATCTCAAGAACACATACCTACAATTGTGACATGTGTCAAGTTACCAAAAGAAGAGTTATGTATTCATCACATTTCTGCTATTTATCAGCATCTCCTCAGAACAGCCCCCAGCCTATCCACAGATCGACCAACCTACAACCCCCTGGGACTGGCAAATTCCCTCAAAACCTCATCCTCCATCAACCTCTCCATACAACCCTTCTCCAAACAGACAAACACCTCAATCCCCTCATCCGCATCCGCCGGTTTCTGCGCCGCGCGGCTAGGAAACAAGAACACGAAGCCTTCAAACCCAGGACTCGGCTTCCTGAGCGCAAGAGGCAACCCAAAGCCAAAGTCATGCTTCTCGTACGATGACATACCGCGCCAACTTGATGCCCCCAAGTCCATGTTGAGGAAGAGCTGTATGTCCACTTCGAGATATCGCTTGTCGTCGCGACTGGCGATCCACTGCAGAATCTCGGTCAGGTAGTCGGGCGTCATTTGTTTGATGGATTTGCGTATTCCGGCGGCAATTTTGGGGAGCGAGGCTGGATCGACGAGCTCTTTGATGGCAATGGGTTCGCAGCGAGCTGGCATTGCGCCTACACCGAGGAAATGGCCCGGCAGTGGTGGGTTCCAGCGTCCTCTAGAGTCGGCTGCGGAGACGAAGATTCGTTTGGCGTCCATGTCGGGCTGGAGCATGGGAACGCGAGCGCGCGACACACTGGCCCACATGAGGGCGATGATGGCGTCGGAGGTTGATATCCAGTCGTTGCCAACGGTTGATGCCTTGGCCTTCAATGATTCGGCCTTGCTCTTGGGGAAGTGCCACATTGTGTGCATCAGAGCTGGCATCTTGAAGCCTGGTGGTGGCGGCTGCATGGGACCAACATCTTTCATGAGCATGGCGGCGCGCTTGAGTGTGGTAGTGACTTCTGGGGTTGGTTTGGCGACATCCAAGGGAGAACCGGTGAGCTCGAATTTCTCGACTGGAGGTGGGAATGGAGTGCCGCGGGTGGCTGCGGTACTGTTCGCTGCCCATGAGGTCAAGAAGCCGTCGCAGCCTGGACCGTCGGAGACTACGTGATGGACTGCTACCACAACAATGACGCCGTCTTTGATGAAGTTGAGCTGGTAAGCGCTGATGGGAATCCCTTCTTCATCATTGCCTCCTTGGGGAGAGTAAAGTGGCTTCGCGGTCACGGATGAAGGGAGTACTTTGGGCTCGTGAGCTACATCTAAAGGAAACTATTCACTGTTAACAAGTGCCTCCACTTCGAGTGCAAACTCAGGTAAAGTGAGGACGTACATCTCTCTTCTGCAGTTCCGCAAAACTAGGAAACTCGTCTTCACCCATGTGCTTGACGCTCAAGCCCACCGTGGAGTCCCTCGTCTTGTCCACCCATAGCAATCCGTTATCAGGGTCCATGGCAAGTTTGCCAGTTAGGATGGGGAACTGTGATAAGCTCTGTTCCAAGCCGGCCTTCATATTGGAGACGATAACATCGACGTCTGTGTCCGCAGACAGGGGGAAGAATTCGGCGATGAAAGTATAGATCTTGGGCCTGCATTCTGTATTAGCATCTATCAAAAGCGCCTTGACGAATTTCACTGGCGAGATATACTCACATGATATGCCCCAAGAGCGAGACGGGAAACCTCTCCGTCTCTGGCGCAGACTCCCACCCCGCCGGCTTGACCAGAATGTCTTTCGTAGGCATTGTTGCAATGAATTTCTACTAGATAATAGCTGAAGAAAGACCCTGCCTGCGTACTGCCTTCATCTTCGATGCAACAGGCCGTCTTATACTTGCGCACAACATCCCTTGGCCAAAGAGAGACTCTATCCCAAGACACTAATGCAATTGCAGCTCTGTCAAAGACACACTGGAAGGTGTATCGCATTACATGCTCGTTGTCTGCTTACGCCATCATGTCGCGAGACGTTCAGCTCGCATGGCCCGGAACAAACAGCTACTCGTTTGAGTAGTCAGCCGCGATTAACAGTCGTAAATATACCCGGGTCCAGGAAGTAGCTGTGTTATCGTGGCTGCGAGAGTGTATACGTCCGTAGTGGATTGAAAAGCGAAATGCAGGCTTCCGCACAAGGACGTGGAGATAGTACGCACGTTTGCGGTGCCACCAAGAGGCATTCTGAGCTTTCGCGGCGGGGTACATGGAGTCTGACTGGGGGAGAAGCTACGCAGAGGAAGGATGACCATAATCGAGGACTAGAGTGAAGACAGATATGGCAAGGTACTCCGTGTACGGCTGAGTACACGAGCAATGCGGTCGATAGATGGCATGTTAGTGAAGCGTCGCACAGTCAGCCTCATGCCCAATTGCGTAGTAAACTGGAGTATTTCCACAGCTTGAGCCATGTGTGCGTATGATGGGGTTATCGAGGACGGTGAGATCGTAGATGAGTTCCGTCTCGCAGTTGGTTTGGAAAGGGCACCGCGCCAAGCCCTCGGTCCACCAATGGCCGCCAACATCGTCACCACTCACAAACGGATGCTGCGAACCACAGCACACGCAGAGGTGCTACAACCTGCGTATACACCCACCAGCCTGTCTCGCCTGACCATTCGTACTACATCAATCCCCAATGGACCGTCCCTCCTCACTCCCACCGCTCCTACGCCTCCCAATCGAGCTCCGCCGCGAAATCTACTCGTACCTCCTCCCACGCACCTTCTCCCTCGCGCCCTCCTTCCAGCGGCCCTTAACCCCTCCCACCTCGCCCGAGTACAACCTAACCTACATACGCTCCTCGCCCGCGCCTAACGACAGAGGAACATGGAAGATGGTTAAAACGCTGCCACCAACCTCCCTTACCGCGGGGCAGGACATTGTGTGGCGGCGGGGCTACACTAATCTGCTGGCCGTATGCCAACAACTCCACGAGGAATGCGCCGACGAATTATACGGGGGAAGTAACGTGTTTGTATTGGACGTCAGCTTCGACCGCATCGTCTTCCACCAGCGGTGGCGCACTCCTGCGGGTTTGACTCCGTCGCGGGATTACACGCTGCTCGAGCATTTTTCGTACCGCAATCTGCTGCGTATACGGAATTACGTTGTCAATGTGTCGCATGTAGATGACTACACCGGTATGATTAAGTTTAATTGCCAGGGAAGGGGGCTGCAGGCGGGGATAAAGGGGAGGGTGAGGGAGCTGGTGGATGTGATGCGATTGGCGAATGGGTTGGGGAGGGTGCATGTGCATCTGATAGGGGGCAAGGAGAAGAGAGAGAGGTTTGCGAGTGGGAGGGTGCATAGGGTAGTTGATGAGGGGTTTTGGGTCGATAGTCAGGAGGTGCTGGCGCCGTTTGGGGTGGTGAGGGGGGTGAGGATGGCGATGGTGACGGGTGATAGTGCGGGGTTTGCGGGGGAGCTGGAGGAGAGTATGGGTAGGGAGCGGGAAGTTGGTTGAGATATGCGTGGGGAGGATGACTTTTGATTTGGCTGGAGTGATACCCTGCGTACAGTTGCGCCCGACCCTGATATACAGAGTATAATAGCTTGTATCGTGGTAATACCAAAACGCCTCCCGTGTACCGAATATAAAAAGGTTTCTACGCGAAGAGCACCTGGTCACTCAGAGGATCCTTCTCCTTCTTCCGCCCGCCGTGACTCGTCAGACCCAGATCTCCGCGCTTCGCCTTGCTCTCTCTCGCAGCATCCGTGCGCCTGTTGAACCTGCCAGCCTTTGCTCTCCTTAGGTCCGACCTGATCTGGTTGGGCGACACGAACTCCTTGTTCTCGTAGATAATTGGACCACCGAAACTCGATTCCTGGATCACAATTGGGGTCAACACGAATCGAGGCCCAATCTCCACCAAACCAACATCGGTCTCGCCCTTCTTCTTTTTCGGCGCAGGCTCCTGATCAACATCCATTTCGTCACCATTGACCACATCCTTTTTCTTTTTCTTTCCCGGCTCGGACTCGGCGATCTGATACACTCTGACCCAGATCTTGCCCCCCGCATACGTGAAGCCCATGACATGATCGACGAAAGGTTTCACCTTTCTACTCGTCTTGGGTACACCAAAGATTTGCGTGAATAGTTCCTGGATGACGCGTAGATGAGCGTGCTTTTGAAAGGTTGCGTCAAAGGAAAGGATGGGACGGGAGCCTTTGAGTGCGTTGCCGATGAAGTTGAGCTCTTCCATAGTGTGCAGGTTCTGCAGGTGAAATTTCACGGTGGGGCCGTTGGGAGCTTTGCTGGTCCAGAGGTAGAGATCCTTGCCTTTGCGGGCTTCGAAGTAGAGGACGTTGTTGCAGTTGTAGAGCTCGGCCAGTTCGTTGAGTTGGTAGAGGCGGGTTTTTGTGTCGAGCTTGGCTTCTTTTCTGCTGTGCGGCCTGATAGAGGTCAGTCTTTGTATGTGATGGTTTAACTGTTTTCAGTCTCACATCAACGAATATAAATCGTTGAGCAGATGTCGGTGGCGCATAGTCACGCCCCTCGAGCTCAGGATTAGGACCCGCTGCCTATTTTTCGGCTTCTCCGTGTCCTTCTCATGACTGCCATTGCCTGACAGGGTCTTGTATACCGCCGCCATGGCAGTGATGTGGTGTTGTGGTTTGCGATACGAATTTCACCAACCGGCGCGAGAAAAAGTTCGAGAATCTTGATGCCAAGCATCGGTGGAAATTTTAGCGGGCTGCACGAGCCACGGACATGGGTCGCTAGGGTCACGCCTTCCGTCACCGTCTTCAGTTTGCGCCTCAGCCAATCACGCGTCTGGGCGTCGCAAATGCCGTCGCTCGTGGAGGGTCTCGCCTCGAACGCGGCAATTGGAAATGCGGACTCTACACGGTTCAACGCAGCATCTACTCGTGTACCATTCGAAAAGCTCATGCGGTTGGTGGCAGAGGATGGTGCGGCGCTCCATCGTGGATGTTTTAGCCGCGCCACGAGGCTCGTCTCGCGAACGGGGCCCCGGACGGGCATGCAGACAGGTCGAGGGCACGGGGGGAACAGGACTGCGGCAGCGCAAGACGGCCTGCGACTCGCAACGGTTCCGTAGATGGAGTCCGGGCTGCAGAGGGCGATTAATGAAGAGGCGCTGAGCCCTGCACGCTGCGCCGGCCAACGGGTGCAATTATTGGACCACCGGGCTGGTGGGCTGCAAGTGTGTGTGTAGAAGACAGACGACCAGATCGGGTTCAGGCTTTGTTAAGAGCGCCGAATAACGAGAGACGATGGGCTGGCGAGAGCTCCCCACCACGTCTTGCCCTGGCGCCTCCGCTCCGCAGCTTGCCGTCGAGCATCGCCGGGCTTTTCACGCCTGTCATCCCATCTCATCGTCGTGCACGTCAACCTCATCGCGTCTCGACGTGTGTGTGCGCCTGCCACGAGAGCGCGAGAGAGACTGCCGTCGCCGCACTAGGGGAAGCTGACAGACCCTTCGTCCCTGTGGGCCAGAGGCCTCTCCCCCTCTGCCAGCCCTCCCTCTCCGCGCCGCTCGCTCCCCAGCTGCCCGAGTCGCCATTCCGTCTCGCAGCCACCTCTCGCGGCGCGCTGTGAGAGAGAAGTGAGCGAGGTGCACCATCGCGCCGGCAGGGCTCCACGCGCACGCCGCACCCCCAGATCGCCGCCGGCCGCCCTCTGCTGCGCGCCTTTGCATCCAAATCGGCCTGCGGGCCTCGATGGGCCATAGCCAGCACGCTGCTGCCGTTGCCGCCTTCTCTCGCTCCTGATGTTCCGCGACCCGGTCCCGCGGCGATCTGTCGACGAGGAGGAACGCTTCTCGCGAGACAGAATGCCAACCAAGCCAGGGGAACCGCCAGCTTACCACCGACCCCAATCGCCCACCACGCAAACACCCTTTAGCACCGCCAGGACGCACCACTCGCCCACCACGCCCGCGCCATTGCCTCTCCATCACTCCAATTTCACCTCCCATCAACACCACCGCTCCCCTACCTCCCCCGGCACCACCGAGCTCCCGTCCATCAGCACGGCCCTCTACGCTCGCGACGGACCCTCGTCCAAATACTACGACCCGACCTCTGACCATGGTGACCGCAGCCTAGCCCAGCCCGGCGCGCGCTACGAACCCCAATATCCATCTCAGGTACGTGCATTTCCATTATCCCTCTCCCCTTTGATGCCCTCACTGCCGTCTTTTGATATGCAGGGATGCGGAGCTAACACGCTACCTCCTTCAGACCCGCGAAGCCCACACCTACCCAGACGCTCGACCGCCCGAGAGTCCGTCCTACAACCCATACCGTTCGCCCGTGGCGAGCTCGTTTGCGCATCAATCACCGCTGCAGCGACCCCCATCGCACGGCCACATCGCGCCAGGCATGGAAGCCATGTCTCACTCACCCGTCTCCCCCACCGTATACTCGACGTTGAATAGAGGTGCTGTACAACCACCGCCCGCCAACTATGCGCGGAGACCCTCAGTAAAGGAGGAGGTCAGTGGAATAGCTCGCTACCGCATGTCTCGCGTCACGGTCACTGACAATAAGAACAATAGGCACCGCCGCCGCCACCTAAGCGAGACCCGATGGCTCTCACGAGCATCATGTCCTCTGGCAACGACCCCGAGCCTGCTGCAAAAGCACAGCCGCTCCCATCTATCAACGCAGAGCCTCGTCGACCCTCGAAGCCTTCCGGCCAGCCCCTCTATGTTAAGCAGGAAGTCATGCCGTCACCAGCCCCGGGTGAACTGCCTCTGCACGACAACCGAGCAAGCTACGAGGCCATGCCACCGATCGGCAGCGTACAGCCGCCTCAGAGGCTAGCCCGCGAGATACCCGTTCCAGATGAGGCCGAGGTTGAGGCCGCACTTGCTCGAATTGAGACCGGCGAGATGAATGATGTCGACGGACCAGGCTTCGAGCGCGAAAGGGACGAGTTCCTCCAACGCACCCGCAAGCGGGCCCGCGACGTGGATGCTGCAGAAACCATCAAGCAAAAAGTTTGTCAACTCAAACCAATTCCTGATTCACCCACTGACCATCATAGAAACGACGGACAGCCTTCCTTACAAATTCCATAGAACAGATGATCGCCCACCGAGACGCTGCCAAGCAGACCTATAACATAGAGCACGAAGCGGCAGCATGGCAGCAAGTCCAGAACCAGGAGATCGCTGAAGAAAAGGAGCGAAAGAAGGACATGCAGCGCAAACGCCGGCGAGAAAAGACTATACAAAACGAAGAGGCGAAGCGAGCCGAGGCTTTGGCCAAAGCAGGTCAAGCCGAGAACGAAGAGGAGAAGGAGAAGCATTTGCGCGAAGCACAAAAGGCCGAAAGGAAAGCCAAGACTACCAGTCAGCTCCTCCAAGGCAATGCTCCCAGCAAGGACTTCCGCGAAGTCTCGTCTCCCGCACCCAACTTTGAGGGTGGCACTATGGGTTCGTTCCAGGCATCTGACGACTTTGTTGGTGGCAAACGGAAGGGTGGTCGAACCGGAGGACGTCTGAAGAAGAGCAAGGAGCAGAAACAGGCCGAGAAAGATGCTGCAGCGGCTGGCCAAGCTGCCCTTGACCGCGGCGACGAGCTTCCGCCGATAGCTCCGCGCGAGGAAGCCCGACTCGAAGCCCTGAAGAGCCGAAGCCAGACCGAAGACCTTGCCCCTATAGTCCTCACATCATACAACTCGAATGCGTACCTCGCCCTATACAATCAGATCTGGAAGGACATTGCAAAGAAGGATATACCTAAGGTCGTTAGGATAAAAGAGAATTCCCTCTCGACGAAACAGTCCAACTTGCGAAAGACAGCTCAGCTCGCCTCCAAAGAAGCTAGGAGATGGCAGATGCGCACCAATAAGAGCATGAAGGACGTACAAGCTCGCGCCAAGAGGAGTATGCGAGAAATGCTTGGGTTCTGGAAGAAGAACGAGCGCGACGAGCGCGACCAACGCAAGATGGCTGAACGTGCTGAACTGGAGAATGCGAAGAAGGCCGAAGCCGAACGCGAAGCCAACCGCCAGAAGAGGAAGCTCAACTTCCTCATCTCCCAGACCGAGCTCTACTCCCATTTCATCGGCAAGAAGGCTAGGACAGATGAAATCGAGAGGTCAACAGACGACGCCGACGCTGCTGCTTCTGCTGATACCGCGGCGCCATCGACCAGCCATCCGGCCATCAATGTTCCCGAAGGATCTGACCAACCCGGCAACAAGGTCACCAATTTTGAAGATCTTGACTTTGACGACGAAGACGCCCTTAATGCGGCAGCTGTCGCCAATGCACAACATGCTGTCAAGGAGGCTCAGGATCGCGCACGTGCCTTCAACAATGCTGGAGAGGACCAGGACGACGGCGAGCTCAACTTCCAGAACCCATCTGGTCTCCAGGACGCGAAAGACTTCATTCCTCAGCCGAAGTTGCTCAGTTGTACCCTCAAGGAATACCAGCTCAAGGGTCTCAACTGGTTGGTCAATCTCTATGAGCAAGGTATCAACGGTATCTTGGCCGACGAGATGGGTCTCGGCAAGACAGTGCAGTCCATTTCTGTCATGGCCTACCTCGCGGAGAAGTACGATATCTGGGGTCCTTTCCTAGTCATCGCGCCTGCATCGACTCTGCACAACTGGCAGCAGGAAATCGCCAAGTTCGTCCCAACCCTTAAGACCCTCCCATACTGGGGCAATGCGAAAGACCGCAAGATCCTGCGCAAGTTTTGGGACAGGAAGCACGTCACCTACACCCGAGATTCTCCCTTCCATGTGCTCGTCACATCCTACCAGTTGGTTGTGCAGGATGCGCAGTACTTCCAGAAGATACGTTGGCAATACATGATCCTAGACGAAGCCCAGGCCATCAAGTCGTCCCAAAGTTCCCGATGGAAGAGCTTGCTTGGATTCCACTCCCGCAATCGACTCCTCCTCACTGGTACCCCAATCCAGAACAATATGCAGGAACTCTGGGCTCTTCTCCATTTCATCATGCCGAGCTTGTTCGATTCTCACGACGAATTCAGCGACTGGTTTTCCAAGGACATCGAGAGCCACGCTCAGAGCAACACGAAGCTTAACGAAGATCAGCTGAGGCGTCTGCACATGATTCTCAAGCCTTTCATGTTGAGACGTGTGAAGAAACACGTGCAGAAGGAGTTGGGCGACAAGATTGAGAAAGACGTGTTCTGCGACCTCACCTACCGTCAACGAGCCTACTATACCAACTTACGGAACAAGATCAGCATCATGGACCTCATCGAGAAAGCTGTTGGCGACGAGCAGGACAGCGCTACGCTGATGAATCTCGTTATGCAGTTCCGAAAGGTGTGCAATCACCCCGATCTTTTCGAGCGCGCTGAGACCTGGTCCCCGATGTCTTTTGCCTACTTTGCCGAAACCGCATCCTTCATGCGTGAAGGACAGTTCGTCAACGTTGCTTATTCGACTCGTAGCTTGATCGAATACCGCCTCCCGCGGCTGGTCTGCCGGAATGGTGGTCGCTTGGATATCCCCGGCTCGGAGAATCCCAAGGCTGGCTTCAAGGGCCACTATCTCGACAATTTGATGAACGTCTGGAGTCCAGATCATGTCCAAAGAGCTTCGAAGCAGAAGGGTGCATTCGCTTGGCTACGCCTCTCCGACGTGTCAGCCTCCGAGGCTTCCAATATTGCTAGGAGTGATCTTTTCAAGCGTGCCATCGACCTCAGCGAAAAGACCGATCGTCTCAGCCGGTTCGACATCTGCTACGACGAGAACGAATACGCGCCAAAGCATTCCATGCTCAACATTGTTGATCGTCAGAAGCGCATTGCTTTGGCAGACCTGACCACCGAGGGTTATATGCACAATCTGCTCAATGTCTCGCGTTCGGCATTTGAAAATACTGGCCTTCACGTCATTGAGCGATGCGCCAAGCCTGCTGTATCTGCACCTCCGGTCGAGTTGTATTGTTCGAGCCAGGGCGTCATCGCTGAGAAGCAGAGGACGTTCTTCAACGTGCCAATGCGCACTGCCTTGTATGGCGTATCCGAGAAGACGGAACTGGGTCTTCTGGAAACAAAGACCGATCTTACTGCCCTCTCCGTACGGAACAAGCTTCCTCCGCCGACTAACATCAGGGCGCGATACACCGATGTATATGTTCCATCGATGCATCGCTTTGTTACTGACTCTGGCAAGCTCCGCGAGCTTGATGCTTTACTCAAAGAGCTGAAGGCAAACGGCCATCGCGTACTGCTCTACTTCCAGATGACCAGGATGATCGACCTCATGGAAGAGTACCTAACGTATCGCAACTACAAATACTGCCGCCTGGACGGTTCGACCAAGCTCGAAGACCGTCGCGACACCGTCTCGGACTTCCAGAGCGACCCCTCCATCTTTGTCTTCCTCCTCTCCACCCGTGCCGGTGGTCTCGGTATCAATCTCACATCCGCCGACACGGTCATTTTCTACGACTCGGACTGGAATCCCACCATCGACTCGCAGGCCATGGACCGCGCCCATCGTCTCGGCCAAACACGCCAAGTCACAGTCTACCGTCTCATCACGCGCGGCACCATCGAAGAACGCATCCGCAAGCGCGCCCTGCAGAAAGAAGAAGTGCAGCGCGTCGTCATCTCCGGCGGCGCAGGCGCTCAAGTCGACTTCAACACGCGCTCGCGCGAGAATCGCACAAAGGACATCGCGATGTGGCTTGCGGACGACGAGCAGGCTGCCGAGATTGAAAAGAAGGAGGCTGAGCTCGCCGAGCAGGAGAAGAACGCACCGCCGAGCAAGAAGAGGAAGAGGAGGAAGGTGGAGACTAGCCTGGACGATATGTACCACGAAGGTGAGTCAAATATAGCACTACACAGTCTGTGTATAGATGCTAACTACGAAACAGGCGAAGGACACTTTGACGTCAGCGAAAAGCCCAGCGGCGCCGCCACGCCCGTCCCTACCGACGGCGACAAGCCCGGAGGCAAGCGCAAGAAGGGCATGAGCAAGAAGGCCAAGACGGCGAAGCAGCGGCTTGCTGTCGCCGATGGCGAGGTCTAATCATCTCTTTCCCTTTCGACCCTCGCTGCCTTTTGCTTGTTCGATCACTTTTGTACACTACTCTACCCCATCATCCTTCATAATTCGTGCATTTCTATGCCTTTGCGTTTTCGCGCGTGGCGGGATTGGGCTTGCATTTACGGGGATCGGGCGTTTTGGGATGGAAGGAGGGAGGTGATTGTAACACTACTGCACATTACATTTTTTCTTTTTAGTGGAGTGGGGTGGCGGGAGGCGGAAAACGTGGAATGGAGCGGTGAAGTGGAGGGGTTTAGTCTTGAGTGATCTTGCTGTACGCATAGACCATAGGATTCGAGGGGTAAAAGAGTATCAAAAGAATACAAGTTTTGCATCAACTGCTCTCATATCCCCATCTATTTCTTTTTCCACGTGAGAAAGCAAGGAAGCGACGCGAGCCTATCAACATTCATCTTCTCTCTCCTGCATTCTATTCCATTCAAGAAAACCGTCGCTTCTCCTTGACGATAGCCACCACATCATCCTCTGAATCATAATGCCCCGCCGCATCGCCCCCCTTGCCACCTTGCCCTCCCTCCCCCGCATCCTCTCGCTGCGGACGGAAAAACTCGGTAGACCGCGAGTACCTGAGCCCCTCCGGCTGCGAAGCCCTATCCAACTCTGTCAGAATATCTGAACGCGAGACGGTAGGCACCTTTGGCGCGGACGCCTCCGATCCTTTCCCCGTTTCCTTATCTGCATCCTGGCTCACCCCCCTCGCAGCACGTTTAATATCAACCGTCCGTTCCACCAGCTTCAAAACACCCCGTTCACTGAGCTCTTGCTCCACGACGATCGACTCGTCCTGCAGCGTGTACACGTACCCCAACTGTCTGACCGCCTCCTCGCTAACGATTTTGGTGCTGATACGCGTCCAAGGGTCCAGGAAGCCGTACAGCCCCTCGCCGTATACGTAGCTGTAGTAATCGATGAGTCGGGCTGCTACGTCGAGCTCGGCTTGGAAATCTGGAGGCAAGAGGGTTTGTTTGGACTCCGGGGCCTTGCGGGTAAACGGTCTTGCGCTGCGTCTGATTTCTCGCGTGCGGCGCGCTAGGTGCTGGATCTCGTCTTTGCTGAGTTCTTTTTCGACGATTAGGAAGTCTTTCTGGCCTTGGAAGGGGAGGTTGAGTTCTTCGACGGCTTGCGTGGTGACGATCTTCCGGTCGATGCGCGTCCAGGAGGGCTGTGTGGAGGAGAAGAGTTGTTTTATGGGGGCTTGGCTAGGGTAGACGTAGACGTAGAGGCCGTCGATGGCGACGTCCGCATCCTGATCTTGTCCCGTGGCTGGAGGCACCTCATATTCTGCGATACCCTTCTCAGTCTTTGGTTCTATCGGCCTCGGATCCAGCCGCTGGGCTGTGGGTGGATCAGTTGCGCCTTGTCTTAGTTGCTGCGTTCGTTCTGCCAGTGCCTGTATGGTCTCTTTACTCAGTCTGCCCTTGATAACGAAGCAGGTGTTGTTCTCATCGTATATGTATCCTAGTTCCGAGAGAGCCAAGGAATTCACTATTGCGCGCTCGATGCATGTCTTGGGGTAGCCTTCGAAGCTTGACGAGAGTGGTTGGAAGGGATCTTGAGTGGCGTCCTCGATATAGGTATAGTAATTATCGATGGTGGTAGGAGGGACGCCGGAGATGGCGGGGTCGACTTTGCGCGTAGGGTTGATGTCGGAGGTGGATGATGGGCCTGCAATGGCTGCGACTGCAGTCTCGCCAGGCTGTTGCTTTTCCAGTTGCTGTTGGATAATTCTGCGTTCTTCACGAAGCAGGTACTCGTATTCGCGCTTATCTTCGCCTTGGAGTCCACTGTATTCACTGGAGGAGCGTCTAAGCTGTCGTTGGCGATCCCTCACCACCTCGAGCTGTGCGCTCAAGTCGTCCAAATCGCCAGGGTGGCCTGGTCGCCGAGCTTGTGTGCGATTCTGAGGGATCGGCATAACGGAGAGCTTACTCGCAGCCCATGTTTGGTCGCCAACGGGTAGGACATCTCCGCGACTTTGCAAGTGTCGCGTGACGCGTTCAATATCCACCGGATCTACGTTGAGGTCCTGTGCGAGCTTCGTCTGGTTGAGCCCGGCGGCCGGCTCCGCCAGGGCGGCGAGGTGCGTGAGAACTCTTTGGCTTAGGTTGATGACTGTAGATGGTGATCTCTCATCGCTGAGTTCTGGCTGCTCCTGGGTTGCTTCCGCCAAGACTAGCCTGGGTGTCTTCGACTGCGCTAGGTCTATAGCGTCGAAATTATCGCCCTCACTTTTATGATCGTCCGCATCGCCTCTGATATCACTAGTCTGTCCTCCAGGTGGCACGGCGTCGTCGCTGTCCGAATCAGTGTCGTCGGGACCATCTCGAATACCCGGGGGTAGCAAGTAAGGATTGATTTTAGGGGCGGGTAAAACGGGGACGTCCGCAGCCTCAACGTCCAATGTCGATAGACCTGTTGAGTTATCCGGTTTAGGGGGTTCTATTGTCACAGCAACCGATTGAGTTTCTGCGGCCGCTGAGGGCTCGATCAAGTCTGGTTTCGCAGCCTGCTTCAGCTGCCTGAACAGCACCTCCGCCTGCACCTCGCCTCGGCAAGTAAAGAGAAAGTCATTGTTGACCACAATCAGCGATCCCGATGCCGTGCGAGCATTGCGGACAACAATCCCCGAGGTGGGGAGCTTCTCGATAACCGTAATCGATGAGAGATGGAGCACCACCAACGGGATCTGCAGTTCTGTTTGGTGCTCTGTCTCATAGATCCTGAGCTTGCCGGGAGTGATCAGAATGCAGCACAAGTACTGCTGCAACGGTTCCCAGTCTTTGGTCTCATCGAAACGCGTCTGCACTAGCGCCTTTGCGGTTTCGGGCTCTCTACCTAGGATGTTGGTCGCGTCTGTTGAAGCAGTCTCGGGCTCTTTTGGCTTTGATGGCCCTGGCCAGGGTTGGTTCGGGGTTACGAAGGGTCTGCTTCGTTGTGGAGCGCGATAGCTATGCTCCACAGCCACGAGGAAATCCCAGGCATGTGGGAACATCGACGGTATCTCAACGCGCACACGCCTGCCGTTTTCGAGGTTGGTCGAGTACACGGCCTGGTCAGTCTCCATATAGAAGTACTGCAGCAGCAACTGGCCAATGCCATACCCGTCCGCGCAGAGATTGCCACCTTCGAGATATACTTGGTGGACCTTGCTGCATGTCTCACAATCCTGAGCGTGGCGTTCGAAGCTGATGAGTGCATGCTCTTCTCCCGAATTAAGTGGTCGCTTTGTGTCCGTTGTAGGCTGCTTCCCAAATCGAACGCTGCGGATAGCTTCGCTGATTGAGCCAAATAGTGTACGTCGCGGAGTAGAGGATCGCTCACCAGTACCCGGTATGTCAACTGGATTTGATGCAGTTTCGCCACTTGGTGGCAGAGCTTTGTTGATATTGTTGTCCAGCGGCGGGAAATAGACCGGTAGCAGTGATTTGTAGGTGAACTCGTCATTTGACCCGTAGACGACGAAGACGATTTTCTCAATCGAGTTCACGGGTTCAACTGATTCAAGGAAGTACTTTACTTCCTCCATTGCGAGGGAGGCAGAGTCGCGTCGAGGATCTAGTGCAATGTCAGCTTTGTTTTTGAGAAGAAGAAACCGAGAACGCACAGTTGAGCATTCCGGTGCCAATGCTAGGTATTGCCAGCGACGTAGCTTGGAGTGTGCTGGCCATGTGGAGGATCTCTCGGTAGATCTTTCGCAAGACATCTCTAGTATTACTACGATACGTCTCGGGAGGAATTGCGTGGAGGACGTGTCGTGCAGGTAGTCGATAGCCTTCAGTCAGCCTGACGTCGCCCTCCTGACAAGGTCCAAAGGTCGACACTGCATTTTGCATATCAATACCACCCTTCCTGAAGACAGTCCTGTCAAGGGTCCCTATCCCGGCAAAATGTGGGTCTGTGGAATTGACCATCCTAAACGAATGTTAGTCTACTTGCCTCACCGGCCTTGCATGGAAATATGGAAGGAAGCTTACACATCTACGTCCAGATTGGTTATGTCTTCTTTGAGAAGACAAATCCTGTAGTTGAAGCGAGCAGAGGGTATCGCATTGGTCGGTCTCGGCTCCAGCTCGCCGATTTGATATAAGCGAGAAATCGACGGAATCTGATGGAGCTTGATGGTGTCGCCTCGTTTGGTAGGGACAGTATCTCCTTGCTGGAATTCTCGGGTGTACATTACTTCGTCGAAATGCTCACGGACAGCGTTGTCGCCTTGGCCGGTCTTCTTAAGAAGCCAGCTACTGAGCCTCACTTGCATAGTCCTCATTACGTGAGGATATGGACCATCTCTGATTGCAGTCAGCTTTCATATTCTAGAGAGGGGCGTGTGTAGACTTTGTTGGGGGTATCAACCCACCTCTGAAGAAAATCCTCCAAGTGTTGAACGAAGTCTTGGCAGATTTCTAGGAGCGTTGTCAGAGATATTCCCTGACTAGCCTCTAAATGGTTGCTGTAGTCTTCCCATATGGTGGTATAGCTTTGCTGTCCCAGATTCGCTTTAGCTTTGGCCAACTCCACAATTTCCGTCACACTGCCGCATACACTTTGCAACACAGTACAAATGAGATCGACATCGGCACTACCTCGACCTTCAAGATTGGGTATCGTCTCCTTTGGACCAAGCATGAGGTCTTTGAGGGAGTTGAGAGAAGGCGACAGTCCAAGGAGCTTTTTGAGAATTGGGAGGGGGAAGGTGGGCATATGTTCGCTATATTCCATGAGATGCTGAGTCATGATATCTACCTGGGCATTTGTCTCCAGTAGATATGCTCCGAGGACTGCGCGGCTTCGGGTAGACTCGTTGGGCTTTGCGATTTCGAGGTCGCTATGTGTTGGTGGGAAGAAAACGGGCAGGAAGTCCACATACGCTTTCTCGTCGACGTTGCTGTAGATGCAAAAGATCAATCGCTCGAAAGAATGGCTAGGCTGAGAGTCAAGGAATTCCCGGATTTCTTGAAGAGCAATGCGAGCAGCCACTCGAGGGGGAAAGCCACACCCACCAGCACCCAAACAGGGAAATGCAACAGTCTTGAAACCATTGCTCATGGCGATTTTGAGAGAGCTTCGATAGCACTCTGATAGAATGTTGTACTGTCCCATGCCTTTGGAGCGCGTAAAATTTGGTCTGGCGGCATGAATGATGTGAGCGCTCGGTAAATCGTAGCCTGCTGTAAGCGCTGCTTGACCAGCCTGGTGAACGTTAGCTTGTGGCGCCAAAATTTAGAGGGGATTGGTAATAGTTTGAAGTGAGAAGTGAGTCTGTCAAGCAACGTACTTTGATCTTCCCTATTGTCTTGCACTCCCTTCTTACACCGGGTCCAGCGGCTTTAAGAATCCTGTGGTTGAGAGTCGAACCGTTCTTTGTGATCTTCAAGGCGCAGTTGGCACTGTTGACGATGGCATCGACCTTCAGCCGAGTCAAATCGTAATAGCAAAATGAGATAATTCTGTTGTAGGTATCGTTGAAGGTATAGCTTTGGTCCCGTTGGAAAAGTTTACCAGACCGGTACAACGAGCGTAGCGTCGGTATATCCGCAACGTTGAGGACTGGAGTGGGATTCTCATCCTCGTCATAGGATAAGGATGCCGATGAAACGCTGCGTGACTCGGCTTGTTCGTTAGTGCCCTTTTGGAATGCTAGATAGTCTGCTTTCTCTTTCTGCGGCATGCTGAACTTCAAGAAAGCATTCCCTTCTCCACCTTGCGCAAGGCTGACTTGTGGAAAGCCATTGGGATTGAACAGCTCGATTGCGTTGGCAGCCGCAGCAGCGTTCTTGAACTTGACTTGTCCTCTCCATGAGCCGTAACGACGGAAGAAGCGCACTGATTGCGCATCCGGCAGCGACATCATGTATTTGCGAAAGGCTTCCATCTCTTGCATGTTTTCCTCGACTTCAGGAGGCACCTCGTCCTCTTCAGCCTCGTCAGATTCACTGGAGGGTTGATTCGCAGCGAGTAAATTCAACCGGTCTTGAGTAGCGTCAGGGAGATCGCGCAGGCTTTCTGCAGATAGTGGTGCCCCGCCAGTCAAATTCTCGTCGATCTGGGTCATCTCAAGTGGTAGCTCCTGCGACAATGACATTTGCATTGGGTCTTGACTCCTCGCTAATCTGGCATCAGCGTCAGATGTCAAGCTTTCGTCGCTAACGAATGACACGTCACTCAGATCCTGAGAATCAGTCGAGTGCGATCGTCCTCGTGAAGCCTGCGAACTAGCCCCATCCGAGTCGCCGTCTACGTCGATAGGAAGAGCAAAAGTTGCGATTCGCTCGAGATGATTGGCGATGTGATTCTGCATAGCACCCATGCCTTCCATATCTGCGGGAGCGTAGCAAATCGGGCATGTCTGACGTATATCGACTGTGGACGTTTCCCCAACGCGTACGATACTCTGAAGCTGGCTTGCAGGGATGCTATCTTCGTGTTTGCGACGGAGATGTTCTTCCAAGCCAGTAGATGACTTAAAAATTGCTGTCGGGTGCTCTGGGCACCTCCAAGCTTTACGATGAGTTGCTTCGTGATCCGACCACTCTCGGCGGCTGCGGAAAAGTTGGTCTGGCATCTCGCAATGCTCGTATGTGCACACATATGGTTGCAAGTCTTGTAGCAAATGTGTTCTCCAGGGTCGACCCTTGCCATAGCGTGCTGGGCAGATGATGTAGCAAAACGGGCATTCGAAGTCCTTCTCCCCATCCGCAGCTCTCGGTGGGGGAGGTAAGGCGATTTCCTTCCCAGAGAGGTCTCGGACAGTCGTAGCATAGCTGGTGACAGATTTGGAGTCGACGATGTCATCAAGAGACTGGTGATGATGCGTGACCTCAGTTCCGGAAAGCATTGTCTTCCCAGTTTTCTGGCTAGGGGCTTGTCTTATTGCTGCCGATAATGTCGTACCGACCTGCGCCTCTAGGGTATCATGCCGCTGCATTGCGTCGGGTCGGTTGACCGGAGGCACATTCTGAGGAGGATCATCGTCGAGGAGGGTAGATACTGCTAGCTTATCCCTGTGCCGTCTCCAGTATTTGAATTGGCGTCTCCGAAGAGTAACGGCGCGACTAAGCCTTCCAACAAGTACGTCATCCTCGATGGTTATCTCGCCAACATATGGCTTTCGTAAGGACCTCACCAGCTCTTTAGTGTGTTGCAAATCGAAGATGCTGTATTGCTCAAAGATGTCCACTCCAGTGTCCGGATCCTTCGGCTGATAGGATGCCGCTTTCAACGACCTGTTCCTGATCGTGGGTGCTCGTATACGGACGGAAAGCTTGTAGAGGTTGTCTATGATGTCGACAATCTCCCGAAAACGCATCTCAATCTCGGTCTTTGGAGGCGAATCGTCCCCTTCATCGTCCTCATCATCGCTGAAGAAGTTATCATCTTCATCGTCATCCTCCGTCTTTTCGGAGGTTTCTTGCTTCTCATAGGGTAGACGAGCGCCAGAGATGATAGCGTTGGCGGCATCGAGATTATCCTCCAATTCATGCAAAAGTTTCAATGCATTGCTTGAGAGAAGTGGGGAATCGCGTAGACGATAATCAAGTGAGCTGTGACCCTTTTGCAAAGCCCCGAGATTTCCTGACCACACTCGAAACCTTCCAAACTCGTCCTGCAGGGCCTCATAATCGATTGGATGAGGGGAAGATTCGGCGCCGCTATTGAGCGTATTCGAGAGGATCTGAAAGGCTCGGACATCGGCCGCTGTGCCCAGACGGATTGTCGACATGTCTTCCGGGGCACATGTTCCCTCAGACGGGATGATCGAGGTGCGGAAGCATGAGTAAAAGCGTCGAAATCACGAGGCGAGCTTTGGATTCAAGGTGTTTCAAAATGCGATCGTTCGGCGTAATACCCAGTCGGAGATCTCGCTTTTCTGTTCATTCGGTGGGCAAGATGGTATGTAGGAAAGCCTGGGTATACGTGCTTTGCAATAGCTGTCGCCTAGCCCGCCATCGTATGCTGAATGCTAGGTTGCCTGGCGGCGGTGGCACGCCCGGGGCGTCCATTACTGATGGTGTATGAGCTAACCGATTTGGGTGTGGCTTAGCGGGTGGCATTGCGAACTCAAGTTCTCCCCGCGACGACTCGCCCCACTGGATGAGAGCTTCATATGCATGTCCGGGAGCGATGAAGAGGGTGGAATGACATAGAAGGTGACCTGACTGTGCTCACACCTTCCTAGATCCGCGGCGTCCCTCGCACCCTCCCAACTCCCGCGGACCGGAAGCTGGCCGTCACAACTCTCTTCGGTCTGTGGTTGATGCCTTCGCGCCACAATGTCTGGAGTGGAGGCCGCAGGGCTTATCTTGGGGTGCCTCCCGTTGATAATTCAAGGTCAGTGCGGATGCGGGAGACTATCAGTAGCAGCCTGCTGAACCGTTGCAGGTATTGAGTCTTATAACGAAGGCCTGGATCCGATCAAGAGCTTCGCACGATGGCAACGAGAGGCAAGTGGAAACTCTCTTGTAGTATACTCATACGAAGCACTCATACTGACCTCGTATCTTCATAGTTACCTATGTTCATTCGCAAACTGCGGAACCAGCACGTCCACTATGCGCAGACGATCCGCATCCTCCTCGAGCCTATTACGACCGAATTCGAACTCGATGAGATGCTCTCGGAACCGAGCGGACAAATCTGGAAGGCGAAAGAGATGGCACGGAAGCTTGAGGATAAGCTCCAGGATTCATACCAGGCATACCAGGACACAATTGCGGATATAGAACGTATTACGAAAAAGATCGCGAGCAGGTTGGATCTAGATGGGGCAGCAGAGGTAGGTCTACCTTCTTAACAAATGAACAAGACGAGAGAGGGCAAAGAGAAGTGCCACTACAGACACTCTGGGTACCTTCCGATTGGCTTATAACCTCTCTGTGGTGGTCTTTTGCTTGCCTCCTCCCTTGCTCCCTCGCTCTGGCGAACTATCTGCTCACGTTTCATAGCTCACGCGCATCGACCTCGAAGCGCTCATTACAGCCAACCCGAAGAAGAACGACAAGTTTGAATTCAAGAAGCGTATAAAGTTTGGTATGAACAAGAAGAGCATCAAAGCGCTGCTGGACGAGCTGGACGAATGCAACAAGGAACTGGAGCGCTTCACCGACAAGAGCGAGAAGATTGAGACGTTCCGGAAAACAGTCAAGCCGTCTTTTGCAAACCGACTGCAGCGTATCCAGCGATATGCGACCAATCTCCACGAAACACTATCGATATGTTGGTCATGTACCTGCAAATCGTCCCATAAGACGAGTCTGCAGCTTGACCAACGCAGTAATCTGTTCGCCTCTGGGATCAAGAAAGCCAACGCGGACTCGAAGACGTACTTCAACGTATCTTTTTCGACCAGCCCGAATGGAGCCAAGCAGCTGTGGACGTGGCAGGCGGCCGAGATAATAGTCGAGGACGAAGACGACAGTAACGACATTCCAATGCAGTCGTATCACAAACCGAAGATGTCCAAATCGGTCAGCTTCGGCGACAGCAAGCCACCTCCACCATACTCCGCCACGGACCCTGCTGCCAGCTTACCCGCGCCATTAGTGGAAGTCAAAGATCTCTGCGCTTCGATTCAGCGGTACTACAAAAGCTCTCCTTGCATCGGTTTCTCATTCGATAGTCGGAGTATCCTTCGGGGTACGTATTCTGTCGATCTACAGTCTGAGAAGCGTACTACGATGAGCGAGTTTGTTACCCTGGACGAGTTGCTCAACCACCCACCAGTAGTGAACGGGCGACCGGCCAAGCTCAGCAAGAAGGAGCGGTACAGCCTGGCTCTGACACTCGCAAGCAGCACGCTCCAGCTGAACGGCACATCGTGGTTTCCAGATCAATGGGATGCTAAAGACATCCTCTTTCACAAGACCAATGCCGGTCCGCGTCTGCTTGATGTCGACCATCCGTATGTTGCGTCCAAAGGCGAGGCGCACGATGTAGGGAAGGCGCACCTGTCACGCGGTTTCCGCAATAAGAACACGATTCTGCTGGCTCTCGCGGTCGCGTTACTGGAACTCTACTTTGGGATCAGCGCCAACAAATACCAAGACGGCCTTGGGCAGCCGTCGAGTGACGAAGCTGCGCAATCTAATCCGTGGACCATGTGCGCTATGGCGTATGAGTGGGCCGACGAGGAGCAAGAGAACATGTCGGCGGCCTTCTCCAACGCTGTAAGGCACTGTCTTCGGTGTTTTGGCGACCCCGGGACCAATCTACAAGATGCTGCCTTCCTTCAAGCGGCTGTTGAGTCAATCGTGCTGCCGTTACAGGATGAACTGCACCAGTTCCTCGGCAAGACAGGCCCATGAGCTGTACGGCAATACCGAAGCGATCGAGACACCTCACATACAGCGGAGCCGCTTGCATGGAAAGGTTGGGGTTAACATCGTCCGGGAGAATTGGTGAGAGGTGACCTGAGAATGTTCAAGGTGAACCACATGCCGACCAATCGGTACCTACGGTCATCACATCCACTACCCAACACGCGATCCGACTGGTACAAAGGGCGAACCCTCGGGAAGTGCCCAGTAGTTCATACACGACGGTCGTGCCACAGCCGCGCCGCGACCACCATGCTCGCCTGAGGCGGGCAGCGCTACGGAAGTGGGCCGATCGGGGTGAATACTCGTGCTGTGCTTATTCACCGATCTATCATCTCGTATCTGCTCCACGTGGCGATCCGGAATCCGGGGTAGATCTTAGCGTGGGCATTGCGGCCAGCAGCTGAAGCGGTTTCAAAGCGCCGGGACGATGTCTCAGCGGATTTGGTCGTCATCACGGTCTGAAGGTCACCAAAGGCACAAGCTCGGCCAATTTAATTGAGAGCCTCCGTATATTGAGGAGGATCGGGAGATGGGTATTGAATAGAGTGATTAGTATAGCTTTAAAGCATCTCTCCGTGAGCTGGTGGCTAAACAGTCGCTTGGCATGGAGCTGATCAAGGTGGTTTGGTGTTATGCAGAGCCATCGCACAGAAACGCAATTGCGGAGACGGTACTACCGACAGAAACACTGCGCAAAGCGTTCGCCGGCTCATCATACAGGTAGCTGATGTTGTGCGCACAATTGCATCACCACAACGACAGGTGTGCTGGCCGCGTAACCGGAGCTCGAGTCCTCGTGCGCAGTAATGCAGCAACACGACAGAATGGAGGGGCGTCACGAAGGTGCAAACCAAGGGGCGAGCTGCATGTACCGATGTCCTGTCCTAGTGCATAAGGCGGTGGAGACGCGTAGAGTAGGTTAAATAAAGGTCAAGTCATCCTCCTGAGATCAAAGTCGCCCCTTTCGACGCGCTAAGTGAGCGGCCGGAGAATGGAAAATGGAAAATGGAAAATGCCGAAATTCGCGCTGAGGGACAGGAAGCCCATTCACGATGGAATTGCGCACAGCAGCCACAGAGGGTGCTCGGTTGGCTTCAGGAGGCTCAAGTGCGGACGCCATGGCTGCTGTGGCTTCAGCCCGGCTGCAGAGAAGGTGTCGCCAAGGGGCATGTCGGCGGACGACGGCTGGCGCAGACGCGGTGGGACGCACAACGGCAACGGGCTGTTGGCGCGCAGCAGCAGGAGGAGGCGTGAAACACAGGGTTGGTTGGTCAGAGGGCGTGGAGTCGGCCAGGGGACGATCAGGCCGTGGGCGAATGACGGGTGCAGCTGCGAGGGAGCGGGATGGCAAAATTCACAGCAGATTGCCTCCGATCTGCAAAGTGGATAGTTTCAGGAATCAGCGAGCCATTGCGGCCGTGGGACTGCTCGCGTATGGGGAGCGACATGGAGGGAAGTCGCCGCCAGCAACGGCGGCGGCTAATAATAAACTGGGAATTCGGGAATGCAGCGAAGGTCGGCCATGATGCGGATGATGCGGATGACGAGGGGCGAGCAGTGAGGAGGTGCATGCAGCAAAAGAAAAGGCAGGCCAGAGCCGAACCACAGCAAGGCGCGCGGCGGCAACCACTAACCCCGACGACTGCTGCACAAACCAAAACAACAGCGCACCCAGCAACCAAAACCCCGACAGTCGCTTCTTCACTGATGAATAATAATAATAATACTACTGCTGCTGCGTGTGTTTGACAAGCATACAATCAAGCCTGTCGGCGCGCGAGGCGTGGGTCTTGGCCCTTGGCTTAATTGCATCCCCTTTCGCGTCGGTGACGCAGGTAGTTTAGGAGACACCTTCTGCGCAGGGATCTCACCCGGGCACTACTCCAACTTCTCCTCTACCCGCGACTGCCCTTTCACCTCCTCCCGCCTGCACACCTCCCCGACCACGCCCTCGCCCTCGCTCTCGCCCTCGTTCCCGCGACACGCTCGCTGCATCACGCACCTCGCTCGACTTACACACCGACTCTCGTTAATCCGCGTCGTGGCCACGGCTCGACGCCTTCGCACATTCGCCCGCCATGGCACAATCGTGAGGTCCCCCCCGAGCAGCAGCCTCCTCGCTGGCCACCCCGTACTGACTGCCGCGCAGAATAGCGTCTTCGTGGAAGTCCTTCTGGCACACAATGACCTCGTATGACCGCCACGCCTCGCACGACTCGCCCGCCCGCACCGGCCGGCACGAGCGACGAGGGCCGCGGAGCCCCGACGGCCGCCACTGCGGGGCGAGAGCGCG
>JAFHBV010000969.1:0-35128 GCA_019022785.1 Pseudomonodictys pantanalensis | reverse complement strand
CCCCCCCCCCACCCCCCCCCCCCCCCCCCCCCCCCCCCCCCCCCCCCCCCCCCCGGCCGAGCTCCGAGTCAAACAAGGTAAATGGACGGCTGGATGCACATACGCGTCCGATGAGTGAATGAAGTAATAGAGTGCATCAGCCAAGACAAGCAATGAACCGAATGAAACTACCTCCGTGCTTGGCCGACAGTGGGCGACGTCAGCGATGGGGCGCGCTGGCATACAAAGATTACCTCAAGTCATTGAGTTTCAGAGGTACACTAAACGGAATTTGACTTCCCCTTCAGCCAAACCTCAAATACAATGGTCAATTTCAAAGTCCTCACCGCTGCATTTGCAGCCGCCTCTGTCCTCGACGGCGCAAACGCTCACCCTGGAGAGAAGCACTCGGCTGCCCACGTCAAAAGGGAATTAGAACGATACTCATCGGCTCATGCTCAGGTCGCCAGGGCATTCTCGAAAATCCATGAATTCCCTCACGCGGCGGCATTAAAAGAACGTGCTATTGCTCGTCGGTTCGCGACATGGAACGCACTGCGCGAAAAGCGCGGTATTATCAGCAGTCGGCCTACCCCTGTGGTCGCATCAATCCTCATTGTACTAATCTGTGTCAGAACCTTCTTTTGAAAAGAGAACCTTGGAAGATCTCGAGAGGTACATGAACATCAGCCACGACCATACTGGACTGGGCTACACGCTCGATACTCCCCTGGAAGTCATTTTCGGTCGAAATGCAACAGCCGGTCTCGTGCAAGAGGCGATTATCGGTCCGTATTTCGCATCCGGAGAGTTAATGCGACAAGATATTACTGAGAATATTGCCGGCATTCCTATGCATCTAGATATGCAGTTCGTCAATGTCAACACTATGAAGCCAGTCAAAGACCTGTATGTGGACCTCTGGCACTGCAATGCGCTGGGCATCTACTCCGGTGTTAACGCTGAGGGTCAAGCTGGTCTGAATACAAGCTGGCTGCGCGGTTTCCAAGTTACTAGCCATGAAGGTGTGGTCGAGTATGACACCATTGTACCTGGACACTACAGCGGGCGTGCACATCACCTCCACGTCCTTACCACGATCAACTCGACGATGCTGCCCAATCACACATACGTGGCCGGCATTACAAACCACGTTGGCCAGCTATTCTTTGAACAATCCTTGGTCGACGAAGTTGAAACCACAGAACCCTACACCGAAAACACGCAGTCGCTGATGAAGGTCGCTGACGATGGCATTGCGGCGGAGGTGGCTACTGCTGTCGATGATCCATTGCTCAAATATGTGCGCCTCAGCGACGACATTAAGGATGGTGTGCTGGTGTACATCACCGTGGGAATTGACTTGAGGGCCAACTATAGCGAGAACTACCAGCCGGCTGCACACTGGCAGGAAGGTGGTGGTGTCAGCCTTTCAGGGTGGATTCCTGTACCTGCTGTTTCCACTGCGGGAAGTCTCTTGCCGTCGGCTACCCCTCCTACTGTATCTGGTTCTTCTTAAGTAGTAAATGGACGGACTGCGACATCGATGTTGAATTGCATCTAAGGTAGTAGGTTGAATCTTTTGGCGATATCTTGCACATACTTCTTGAATTCGCCTCCTGTAGGTCCATCTAGTCTGGCACAACACCTTAAGAGCGGTGATTATGCGGGCGGCAAGGGAACCCTAAAGCGTATAATAAAATATATATAATAGAAGATAAAAAGAATAACGCTAAGGAATCTCAAATCATTAAAATAAAGATTGAACTTTATAGATTCTCTTTTAAGTATATATAGGCTTTATTATATGGAATATTATATTTATACTATCACTTTCAGCATTTACATAGTTTATATTCTTGATCTCCTCTTCCGGTCAATCCACCAGTTAATATACAGCACTTTGGAAATCTTTCCTATTCCAATCTTTCTGTAGAGATTTCCAAATGTTGGGGTCTGGATCATCTCGAGAGGGTCACCGCGCAGGACCAGGCGGAAAGCACTTTTGTTACCTCCTTTGGGAGTGTTAATCTTGACTCGCATGTCTTCATAGCCGTCCTGTGGGAACGAGTAGATGTGTCCTGCTCCAGTGTTACGACATTGATGCATGAGCAAAGACACCATGTACATTTTGCTTTGGTAACTGCATAATCTTCACCGGAGAACATAGTTGACGTTGCAAAGTAAAGCGCTTGTCTTTATACGTTGAGATAGAGAATGTGATGAAGGAAGGACAGTGGGTGGTCGAAACAGTATTTTTATAGCTTTGAGGTAGACACATGCTCTTTGAAAGCAATATGTTGTAAGGTTAGTCTAGGGCGTGAGCCATTCGTGACTCTAAGCCGGGGAACTCCAATGAAGAACAGTCACGTTTTTATCACGACCACCACTGTGACTTTGCTTGCACGATTCAATATGATAGAATCGTGTACAAACTGCAAAGCGCTATGAAATCTGACACCGAAGAAACTAAATGATAGTAAAAAAAAGGAAGAACAAAGGAAAAGCAACGGTGAATACCAACGAGTGACTGATCATTTAAAACCATTCAGTGGACATGAACCAAGCTTATCGTAACTGCATCACGGTCGTTCTCTACTCATCTTCCCCATCGACCTCAGCTTTCAAGCAGTTGAGCAGCTGTATTACGGCCTTCTTGAACCCGTCCCTTGTGACTCTGCCCACCCGAGCGCCAGAGTTCGTTGTTGACCACGCTACGGTCACTGATCAAGTCTGCACGAATGGCCAAACTGAACCATCCGTTGCCTTTCTGGTTCTCCGGCGCATTCTCAATCTTGATGTTGACGTTCTCCCAGAGGTTTTTAACGCTGGCTAACTCGCGGTATTTCTCTGGCACTCTGTATTAGCGCCGGTGGTACTCGCCACTTGTGGGATACATCCACCGGGAGAGATACCTACCCATCAACTTGTCAACCTTCTCACGTCGCTCCTGCTCCTCAGCCAGTTCATGCAGCAAGACTTCGTACACTTCGGCCCCAGTCCGGTTTTGTGGACTGCTGAGAGTCTGCATCTTGTACACTGGATCGCTGGTGTTCCAGACTTCTGTGAGGAATAGGTTGCCAGACTAGGCGAACTTGTTGTTATCGTTGTGTGATAGTTCGTAGCGGGGGCGCATTTTCAAGCCATGGATGTATACTGCTCACGCGTAAGTACGTTCGGTTGTGAAAAGGACGAGGACAATACGATCTAGCTTCTCCCGAGCTTCAGCTTGCGAGACAAGCCCTTTCTGGGCCTGGAATTTGGTTGCAGACACATCGGAGTCTATATAAGTTTTATTGGCTTGCTGTTCGTGGAAGTGAACAATAGTAAAAGGAAGGGTGATCGAAGCTGCGCCTTTATATGAGAGTGCTGTGGAGTGGAAATGGCTTGGTCATGGGGCGAGTCTAACGAACGAGCTATCCATGATTTCATGTCGTGAGTCTTGAACTGTGGAGCAAACGATATCTGATACTCCGAGAGCTTCGCAGGTATATGTACTTAGAGCTGATAAGCTGCGACATGAACTTAACTAATCTTAAAAAGCTTAAGTTTAAGAAGTTATATAACCTACTTATATACTAAAAATAAGTAATCATTAAAAAGTAAGTAGTTACTCTACTTATAGTAAGTAATTTAAGTAACTTATATTATATTATAATATTATATAATAGCTAACGATTCGTTCCCTATGGTCTAGAGCTTAGACCTTCCTTTGTGTTCCATTATCTGTGTTTGATACCGTGCTAGCCACGAAGACCTCTCCCCCCTAAACTTATATAATAGCTAAGTTAAAAGCTGATTATAGTTTTATAGGTTTAATAGCGGACGCGTAGTTATTATCTTTAAATAAGTACTAGAGCCTCTAGAACCTCGGCTCTACTACTAGATATCTTGTAGTGCTTAGCTGCGGCGCCGTATAGCTACGGGTCTGACAGCCGCCACAGATACATTGCGCACTAATGATGAGGTTAGACGTGCAGGGTCCTTCTGCACTAGCTAGGATCGGTACTGTGGATCTTGGAACCACTAAGGATGCGAATAGCTCGATTTGATTGAGCTCAACATCCGAATCGCGAACCACCTCAGTCTTGCTTCCAGCTGCAGTCTGTATCCGGTCGCGTGGCCCATCCCCAGCGTATCCTCGAGATTGACTATGCTGGCTATCGCTGGTGCCACTTCGTCGGAGCAGCGAGCTCGCCACCGCGCTACGGAGCTTCGAGAACTGTAGGGCTGCTGCCGAGCCTACGCGCAGGAGGGCAGGAATTGAAGTTCCGATCAAAGCGACCGTCGACTCGACTTGTGTCGGGATCCAAAACGTCTTTCCATATTGATTGTACTGTGTGGGGATGTAGTAGGACGCCTGGTAGTCGAACCCTTCTCCAGACGCCAAGTTAGTCAGGACACGTAATGGAGGATTCTAGCGCTATATGATCACTCACAATGTGGGTCTGTTGATGAAAATTCCTCTGATTGTTGGACGAAGATGACTAGTTTGTATGCTGCGGCGATTGGTGCACTGAAGAAACGTTAGCAAGCGATTCGCAAATGTGACTTGTCTGTAGTACCTACCAAGCTCCAAGTACGAAGATGACGCTTGCGGAGATGCGCCTTTTTATAGGCATATGCAAACCCCATACGATGAAGAGTGGAAACATTAATAGTATAACGTCAAATGCTAGGCTGATGCTGTACAGCGCCTCCGTCGCATTAATGTACAGCATTGCGCAGGAGGTGGATCGTTTCAACGGGTCCCACGCATCATTTATCTTCAATGGGTCTCGTGCATGATTTACCGGATGACATAAGAAGCTCGGAATGGTCTCAAAGACGACCACATATATGCCTTGGAGAAGGATCAGCGACCAAATGGCCCATCTATATTTGGCATCGGCAATCGAGAAGAGTCGACGGTAGAAGAACAGAATGGAGATTCTGATCAAGGCCGACATCGCTGGGTACATGCATGTAGCAATGAACACTCCTTTGAAGAAAGTCACAAACTCTCCATAGGTTATGTCGCCGATGGGTTTGCCGATGCCAGAATGGAAGTTGTAGTAGGCCGCCATCGCGGTCCATCCGATATAGAGTAGCTAGAGCAGTTCAGCATAAGTCCTACGTGTGCATGGGATATGGCGCACCACAGCTGGAATGGTGGCATAATCATCTGCCCCCGAGGTCTTGGAAAAAAACTTTTGGCTGAGGCGAGCGACCACTGAGAGTACCGCGACGATGCCAGTGACGATAATCGCAACACCTACCGAGTCGTCTCTGTGGGTGTTGTTTACCTCCAGCGGCGGAGGAATGAGCTGGTCGAATGACGTGTTAGTATAGGACATGATGATTTTTGCCTTGGCCTCTACTCTTCAGGAAAGGAGAGCGTGTTTTCAAGGCTGGAGTAATGGGCGGTCTGATGGGATGACACGAGAGTAAAACCGGTCAACCGACCGCAACGCTCCGCCGCATTGGACCGCCGGCGCAATATATTGCCTGTAATGACATGTACAAAGTTGTTGGCTTCTCGGGGACCGAAGATGTTTACTGCGATCTACGGCATGTCGAATCCATGTGCTTTTGTTCTACGATTGTGCACCTCGCTCATCTAACGGACCAATCTCGTGAGTACGGCTAAATGCCCCCCAACCCCCATTGTCAAGTCCGGAGCTTAACCTAATCCCTTGAGCAGAAATACTCGAAGCACTTGGTCCGCTTCATAGTGGTGTGGAAGCTGCACCACCATAATTTCCTGCCTTGTATAGTGGCGGCGCAAGGCTGTGCTGAACACAAATGTCACGTGCATAGGAATCCCAAATCCGAGAGGCAACCTGCAGTTACATCTGCAACTGTTCTTCTTCCGGGCTTCTTTGTCTTCCTTAAAGGTCATCTTAACCCTTGCGTAATGTGAGCTCCAGATATATTGAAGGATCAATGGATTGAAGGGAAAGAAGGAATGCGTGGTCGAAGGTGTGCTTTTATATGTATGCCGTACAAGCTTGTGTATCGCTCCGACGTTGATTATGGGCCTGCGAGTTCAGCCATTTGTGACGCTGCGGTGGGAATCTTTCCGCAGACAGTCACATTCTCCTCACGACCAACCCTCTAACTCCTCACCCTTTGTCTCCAAACTCGGCGGCATCATCGGCATACCCTTTTGCAGCGCACCGACCAGCGGGTCCCTCTCTAACAACGCCTCAATATCCTCTTGCGTATCGACCTTCGTCCCCACGCGCGCATACGCCATGCGCGACGGCTTGTCTACCACATTGAGAAACTTCTGCCGCCGCGCTTCGGACCACGATGAAAGGAGTTTCGATGGATCGGGGGATTGGTTCGTCATAATGCGCTCGAGGACGTCGAATAGCGAGGATGCGTCTGCGATGCCCGATGCGAGGCCGAGGCCGGCGTAGGGGTTCGTCACTGTGAGTCGTTAGCGGCGATGACTTAACGTTATCATCCTAAGTCCATCGTCTCGGGGGTTTGTATGCCATCTCAGATGTCCTCCGAAGGGACCAACTTACAGTGTGCAGCATCCCCAACAATGCCCACTCTACCCTTCCAATACGTCTCCGCGCACCTTTGCTGCGCTTTATAGGGCGCTACTCTCACGATCTCGAACCCACTTTTGCCTCCATCCGGTATCATCTTCTTCAATTTATCCTCCACACCTTTCTCGACTTCTTCCTTTGGTGTGTCGACCGGAACACCATAGCTCACGCGCCACAAGCCAGAATCATCGATGCGCCCAATCAATCCGTAGTCCTCCGGGTCGATGACGAAGTTCACGTCGTAGAAGCCGTGAGCGTGGAAGTCGTGGCGTATATCTGTGGCGACTAGTTGTGTAGGGAGCGTGACGCCAGCGAAGGTGGGTGATATGAGGGGCCGGACAGCGGAGTGTGCACCGTCCGCACCCACCAAGTACACCGCCTCTATCCTGTCTTCTTCCGCCTCCTGGTTGCCCTCGCACGCTTTTGCCCGCGCAACCACGGTGTTTTCTTTCTCGGCGAACCCTGTCACCTTCCAGCCGAACCTGACCTCCACCCTGTCTTTGAGCTCTTTCAGCTTCTCCACCAGCAATTCCTGGAACTTCCCCTGCGGCAACAGCAACTGACCTTTCTCGCCCTCTTTGAACTGCTTCCCTGCGATCAGCTTCGAACCATTCTTCACGCTCGTTCGAAAGCAGATGCTAGAGCTGAAGGACCCGATGCGAGAGAGATCGGACATGAGGCCTGCGCGTGCGAAGAGGGGAAATATGAGCGGTTGGTGCGCCATTGCGCGACTGCTGTATGGGTCGGGGAGATCCGGCTCGATAACCTAGCATTTGTTAGGAATTGAAGGAAGAAGCGGGGAAGAAATAGAGCAGACGATTATGCGGTTCGGTATAGAGGATTGCCCAAGGAGGAGCGCGAGGAAGAGGCCCACGCAACCACCGCCAGCGATGACTATTGGGAGAGGTGCTGTGTCATTGGCATGTTCGTGGGTGCTGCCATTGATCGTGGCCATGCTGATACTGATAGTATTTATTCGACGGATCGGTGAGCCTGGCTATGTGCTTGATCGCTCAGTAATCGAAAAGCGTCGTCGTCATTGAAGCCTTGAGAGGGGTGCTTCGTATATACAGCGTCGGAACACCTTTCGGAATTGCATTCCTGTCAGGCCCTGAGCTATGATTAATCTCGCGTGGCTTGCATCTTGGTCCGATGCCTTGTCCATATATGATTGGCGCGGGGCCCTTCAGCTGTCATATTGCGCAGGTGAGGTAGTTGCATGTCAGGGTCCGATGGGTGGTGGGGAACCGAGTCATCCGATACGACATGCATTAGCGCAAGGCCGAACTTTGCATGCTTATTTCGATGTCTTTCGCGTTTTCGCACAATCGCGCCCCGGAATGTATGTTTTGTGTGTCTCGCACTGTGTTCTGGTCTGTGGATTAGCACGTCGGGTGGGCCAGGGCGCGGCGCGCTTTTCGTATGTAAGGAGCGAATTGCTTCGAGAAGGAACACCTGTGGAGAGAAGCATATTCACATGGTCTACAACACGGTGACTGCTTGAACACGAATTCATTAAGCATAACCATGTCTCTTATTTCCAACATCAAATTCAGTCTCCCTGCCAAGGAGACAATGAAAAAGCTTTGCAATTATTTTTTAAAAAAAATTGCAAAATAAAGATTAAGCGGCAGAGATGTAATGTTCCTCTTAAGTCCTGAAGAACTCGATGTCAGGAGATTCGAGATGGTTAGTGTTCCTTAGATGGCGTTAGATGGTAGTATACTTCAGATGTGGCTAGATGGCAGTGAAGCTGGCGACAGAATGCTAGATTATATCAGTCGAGAGTAAATGGCAGAATATCTTGGTCTGCGTTGGGACCGAACCGAAGCCCCTTAGGCCAGTGGTAGCCGACCGGCAAACTATAACTGGGTCGCCAGGCCGAAACCTGATGACCGAAGGGATACTTTGTTACTTCTTCAGATAACCCGTCATGCATATTTTCCTAAGATTAACTACGCACAGCATACGGTACCTTATTAGCTTTTCTTTCTTTCCTATGTTGAGCAAGGTGGTAGATATAAGATCAGCAGGTCTCGTAGTTAGTTTTTAAACTAGAGTAGGTAGTTAATAACAGAATATACATAGCTAGCGCACCGTAATGACCTATATCCCCCAGGTGCGTGGCCATTATAGAAAAACACACACAGGTGCGCGCCGGCGTTACTTCCAAATCATATAGAAAGTAAGGGGTTGTGATGAATGAGAGAGTTATTACCGCCAGCCAGGGAACGCTAAAACGCTTTGAGAACAGATCACAAGCAGATCAGACCTTCCAAGTACCCAGAACAGGGCCCACTACAGGAACTGAAATGGGCCCTATAGCTAGCCAGGCACCACTATCAATCGGCGTATAATAAATTGGGCAGGCATAGTCTAACGACAAGGGTTCATGACAGTCCTAGCTGAGAAAAAGTTAGTATGACTTGGTCACATGATTGTTCCGGTTAACGAGTAGGTTCAAGACTAAACACGTCTTCTATGTCAAAAGTACCATACACTTACTTTTAGATAATCGAGCTGGTCTCATACGAGCTTTGTAACTTGGGCTGGCTAGGCAACACTAGCAGTATTCATCGCGTAACTTACTCCTCGTCCGGAGTTCGTCCGCAGCATGCGTTTCACGATTGAGCGTAAATAACAATAAGGGAAGAATTGGTTTGCGGCAATTTACGTTGTTGCTGACGAATGCAGTGTATTTCTAAGCGGTTGTCTGCTGCCCCTTCCTATTGCAGAGCATGATGCAATGTCCAATGTATGACCGCTTTGACATATAATTGCTGCGAGAGTACTATGAATAACCACATATACGATCCATCTTCTTCGACTAACCATTAGTGGATCGACTGGCAAAACGCACCACCGCTATGACTGTCAAAGTCTTCCTTACGGGCGTAACTGGCTACGTAGGCGGTGATGTCCTATATACCATCCTCCAAGCCCACCCCGACTGGCAATACTCAATTCTGGTCAGGGACCGGACGCGCCTCGGTTCAATCACCAACGACTACTCGTCCATCCGCGTAGTCGAAGGCGACCTCAGCAGCTTCGATCTCCTCAGGAGCGAATCTGCCGCCGCCAACATCGTCCTGCACTTCGCCAGTTCCGATGACGCTCCAGCGGTGCGTGCTATTTTGGAAGGCCTCGGCTCCGACTCGAAAACCCGCTTCTTAATCCACACCAGCGGTGCCGGCAACCTGCTCTACGACGATATCGTAAGCGGCAGCGTAGGCAACAAGGGCACCAAAGTCTACGACGACATGGATGACATTGCGACCATCACTTCCTTCCCAGATACCGTGATTCATAGGCCGGTCGACAAGCTCGTTCTCGGAGCTAGCAACAGCTATCCCAACATCAAGACAGCTGTTGTCTGCCCCCCATCTATTCTTGGCATTGGCCGTGGAACAGGAAACACGCGCACGATCCAGCTGCCCCTGCTCATTGACCTAATCAGGAAGCGCGGCAAAGCGTTTCAGGTTGAGAAAGGTGAGGCTTCCTGGAACTTTGTACACGTACACGATCTCTCAGACGTCTACTTCCGTCTTACCGAAGCTGCTGCCGCGGGTGGAGGAAAAGCTGACTGGGGCCCTGAGGCGTACTATTTCGCCGAGAGTGGTGAGCTGGAGTGGGGTGCCGTCGCCAAACGTATCGCAAAATTGCTCCACGAAGCCGGTGCGCTGAGATCTGCTGAGGTGGACGTTGTAAGTGCGAAGGAGGCGGAGGAGATCCATCCGCTCATTGGGTTGATGACGGGTATGAATTCGAGGAGCAGGGCGAGCAGGGCGAGGAAGGTGCTGGATTGGAACCCGAGGGTTAAGGATTTCGAGGAGAGTCTGAAGGAGGCGGTCAATGTGGAACTGAGGGCAAAGATTGGGAGATTGGAGGAGATTGAACAGGGGCATTTTCCAGCGGGGGCGAAGGAGTAGGGGAGCGGTGGTTGGGGAAGTGTTGGCGAAGATGGGGGCTGGGCGTATTGTTTGGAGGAATTGGCTGTTCGAGGGCGCATTCGGGGACGTTCGTAGGATTGGATCGTTCGGGAGGCTGCGGCGTATGGGCGAGCGTGGTTTGGTAAGGGGAGATGCCAGCGTTGCGATTGGGCGGGCGGTTTTGGTGCTGCGGGCATCTCTGGTGTCGAGGCTTGGGCTTCTTAGGGAACTTTGTGGCGCTACGCAGCGAATGCAGAACATAGCGACAATGCTGCCGATTCGTGCAACAGAGGCACTTGGGATACGGGCTTGAATCCTTAGTGTTGTTTTGTATGTTCCTTCCGCGTGACCCATCATGTTTCCGTTGTGCGTCTACGTGGGCTCGGGGCTGCCCCTGCATGCAACACTTCCGAATGTGATGCCCGCTCGGCAACAGCGTCCTGAACGCTAAAAGTTGTTCTATGCTCTTTTCAGAGCGATCCGAGATAAGCCAAAGGCAATTCTGGGTTCCAAATTCCGTATTCGTGCCAATTATCGCATGTGGAGCCTTTATGCTGGCTTACCGTTCCCCTTGAATCACGGTAAATGGTGGTCGTCTTCGTCCCGTGATAACGCTGCTACGTCAGATGACCCGTCCCAAACGTGTTGATGGTGGAAATACCGGATATAAGAAGGGGAAATGTATACGTCAGGGAAGAGGCGACAAGGCCAAGGTGCCAGATTCCGGTCATCCATCCTCCAGAAGCCACCCGTTGCAATTTGAAGATCTCGATAAAGAATTGATTCCGGATTCAAGGTATATTTGGCATTCGCGGTGGCATGGCGGTCCCTTTTCTGAGGGCGCTTCGAAAGACCTGGACCATTGTCGAGGTGTCATGAGCCTGACAATTACAGAGACGGAAAACAAAAATCCAGGGGTAGATCGGCCATAGAAGATAGAGTGATAAGCTAATGACGGATCTTTCCGGCGAAGTTGCGTGCGTGTGGTGAGGTGTTGATGACGCTGAGGGGGTGTTGTGCGTGCCGGTGACGTGGGGGATTCGCTAAGCCTTTCTGGGCTTCATAGTGTGGGGGTATCCGACCCTGCAGAAGCGTTCCGGAATCCGCGTTCCGGAATCCTCATTTAGCAGCACTCGCAGTGTGAATTGTGCACACATTTCATGGCGCCGTCACGGGGCTTCAGTCACGGCCTCGCTCTTTTACGACGTTGTTCCCACCATGCAGCCCACGACAGAATTCATCAGCAATTGGCTTCGGCATGGCGGCCTGCCTCTTCCTTCTCAAAAGCACTCCTCGATCCCGCCAACAAGGTGCAGAGCTACGTCTCGCGCAGCAACGACCCGTACCTGAACCTCTCCATCGAAGACTACATTCTGCGCAATTCGCCCGCAGACTCGACCGTATTGTTCCTCTACGTGAACCGGCCATGCGTGGTCATCGGCCGCAACCAGAACCCATGGGTAGAGGTCAACCTGGCCATGCTCAAACAAGACGCGAAGCGGAAGAGGCCCGCGGGCTTTGTTGATGTCGACCTCGTCCGCCGTAGATCAGGCGGCGGCACCGTCTTCCACGACGCAGGCAACCTCAATTGGAGCGTCACCTGCCCACGCGCCGACTTCACACGCGACAAGCATGCCGAGATGGTTGTCCGCGCGCTACGAAGCTTAGGCATCGATCGCGCCCGAGTCAACGAGCGGCACGACATTGTACTCGACCAAGGCGACCACAAGCAGGATGTCGACGACGATGACACACATAAGAAGCGATACACGGATAAATGGGGTGATTCAAAGTCGCTGAAGGTGTCGGGCAGCGCGTATAAGCTCATCAAAGCGCGGGCGCTGCACCATGCGACCACGCTCCTCCAGTCGCCGAACCTGCCTCACATCCGCCAGTACCTACGAGCGCCGGGAAAGGACAGCATACAGGCGAAGGGGGTGGAGAGCGTGAGCTCGCCCGTCGGCAATATAGGCTTGGAGACGGACGTTTTCCAGAAGCGGCTGCAGGAGGTGTTCGCGAACACATACCACGGCGATGCTGCCGAGAAGCTTGTTGTGGATACCATTGGCGAACAGCTCTTGGAGATCCCTGCCATTCAGCAGGGCTACGAGGAGCTGCGGGTACGTGCCCTCCTCCGGCCTTCATGAACCTAACGCTGACGTTGCTAGACCGACGATTGGATGTGGTCGCAGACACCTGAGTTCACCCTCGGTTTTCCTTTCCTCGACGGCTTCAGAATCGAGCTGAGAGTCCGCCACGGTATCATTCAGGACGTCACGATGAATGGCTTTGATCCAAACCTCGTGTCTAATGCACTCTGTCAAGCACTCGAGGGCGAGAAACTCCAGAATATCAGCAGCTGGAAGGGGCTGCTTGGGGATTGCTTTGGCGGTGAGGGGCAGGAGACACTCCGGGACGCTACTAGGATGCTGGAGTTTATTCTGCCCTTGCCGAAAGATTGGAAGTCGTGAAACTTGAATGGGAACATGCCGTAGGGATTTGACTGCAGGTCGCTGACGGTGGCGTACCAAGGGTGGTGGTCTAATTAAGAGCACCGGATGACGATCGGAGCACCTCGCTCTACCACACCATATAAGACGATCTCCTGGAGAGTTTGCAAATCTGGACGCTTGGTTCACAGCCGGCTTCGTATCTCGACCAGTGTCGACCAACAATTCTCCGCATCGTAGTTTGAATTGATCTTCGGCCTCCGTCGCCGCTGGGAGTGGGCTGGGAAGGACCTTCTCGCGCACGCGCCATGGATGATCGTCATCAACCAGAGACTGCCGTAACGATCTGTGTAGTAATACTATGACAGTAGGCCTGTCTTTGACTTCAAGCCACATACACCTTCATCTCGTGCATTTCCTGGCTGTCCTTGTATGGCTCTTCTACCGTGGTCTCTCTTCCGTCGAATAAATGAATCCTCTTGAGCCCGGGCCGACAGCGTCTTAATCGGGATCACCCGGACCTGGACCTCCGATCAGACAGGGACATGGTCTCCCCAGGCAACCGGCGGCAGATCTCCCATGGGCGGGCCGCGATATGGGTATTGCGATTTGTCGCTCACACATCGTGCTGGGAGGAAGGTATCTTACTTGCTTCGCAGATGGAGCCAGGCAGATGTAGAGTGTGGGAGCAAAGGATGCCATCGCCGAATGAGAATGGCGCGTTTCCCACACCCGATGCAATGCCCCCCCAGCCGGGAATGGTCAGAAAGACCGGTCACGTGCAGAAGGATGACATAACCCAACTGATCATCTCGTTTGGCTGCAGCCCTGCCGCCACAACTGCAGCCGTCCATCCCCCCTAGCCAGTTTCAGCCTTTCCGCCGGCACGCCAAACGGCGCCTCTTGCGTTCCTCCTGCCTCAGACCACTAACAATAGCATGCTGTCGGTATGAGAAGCTGCGTGAAGGCTGTTCTGAGGTTGCCTTGCGTTTTAAAGAGGATGCGTAGAGAATGTCACAGCTCCAGGCCGCGAGCGCACTGGCCGAAATCGCGAGGTGTGAAACGAAACGCGGGCACGAAACGGGCGCGTTCGCGCGATTCATGTTTCAGGTGAAGATGGCTGCTTACCCTTGCCCACTCCCTCAGCCGCGCCGTCGCCGGCCCTCTTTTTTGTGTCTTGTTATCCCTAGGTTTTGTGCCTGTTTCTCTCGTTTTGAGGCAGCTTTTTCCCTTCGCTCGCATCCCGTTCATCCCCTCGCTTGCCTTACCTATAATATATTCATTTCTAATTGTGACCGCGCGAAGTATGGAGCAGCAGTACACAGGCGCGTGCCCTGAGATAATGTTCGCGCACGCGGAGCCAGTTAATGCGCCTTTCGAGATGGACACGTCCGGCGCGTACCTGGCGCATAGCAACCCACCACATGATCCCCCAACTATGGTCGGCGATGACAACATAGGTGAGTTAACCAGCGCCAATGGTCGTCATAACGGCTTAACAATGGCATGCTCATAGCAGACGCAGGCTATCCTATATACTTTTCGGGTCATTGGCCGCCTATAAACCTCTCCTATCAACCACAAACCTCACACCATCAACGGCAGTTTTCTGGTTCAACAATATCCACACAATCCTCAGGCATTCATTCATCAGGCAGTAGTATATTCTCCGACTGGAACCCTCGCGACTCGATCGCATCAACAAACACCACCTTTTCTCAATTTTCTCACTATTCCGACACCCAAACGCCGTCCGACCAATGGACGGCCCAACTTGAGCAACCACTTCCGCTAAATCACCACCACCCACCTCCTTTTGTTAGTCCAACTCCAACCCCACGCGTTGAAGTTTCCTCCAGACCACCACCCGCTAAGCGCACTTATCACCGACACGCCACCCAGGACAAGGAGCCCTTCGCAACATGCGTCTCCCGCAACGATCGCTCGCGGCGATCCACCAAGGAACCGCGCTACTGGTGTACTTCGTGCAGCAAAGGCTTTCGGGAAAAGTACGACTGGAAGCGCCATGAAGAAACGTACCAAGAGCGCGCCGAGATGTTCGAATGCAGCCTATGTCAAAACGTCTACTTCCTGGACAAGGACTTCGTCCTGCACCACCAGCGCAGCCACCGCTGCCAGCTCTGCGTCGAAAAGCAGCACGCCGAAATGGCGCGAAAGCTGCGACGAGCAAGAACAGGCTGGGGCTGCGGATTCTGCAACCACTTCGACACCGACTGGACCGCGCGCTGCAATCACATCAGTTCGCACTTTGAGCGCGGCGAGACGATGAAGGAGTGGAAGCACTCGCAAGTCATTCTGTCCCTGCTGCAACGGCCGGTTGTATGGGATGCGTGGAATCGTCTACTCAAGAGCAAGCAGCGTTTGAACCCCCGGTTCGGCTGGAACCAGCACGAAACCGGCAGAGTGGAAGGCTTCCCCGAGGCGAATCCCCGCCCGCAGTTGCAGGACCGTCTAGAGTTCTTCGTGGGCAGCGAGCACGACGCAGCGAAAGTCGCGCGACTCGCATTTGACCTGGGACTGCTGCAGAAATCGCTGCCGCCGCCGCCGGTCCCGCCGAAGGATGGCGATGACCAGCCGATGGCGGATGCGGACGGGAGCACGAATGCGAGAGCGGAAGTGAAGAGCGGGGAGTGGAGAGAGTTGCTCGCCGAGACGCTGGCAGAGAGCGAGATGTGGAGGGGCATGCTGGACACGATTGTCGAGGATGAGATGCCGCCCGATGCGGTATGTTTACTGGACAGGGGCATGCTGGGATGGCCAGCTTGAGCGTAGCGGGTGTTAATGTTTTGATTATTTGATTCCCATGGAGAGGAGTGTAATGGATGGGGTGGGGTGGGATAACAAATGCGCCAGGTGCGCGGTAATGTATGATGAACAACATGTAATAGTAATAACATCCTTTAGGGGAAGAGACATAGCGTCTGTAGGAATGGTAGCAAGAGGAAGTCAATACTCGAGCCTTGTCAGTCGGACACGTGATTCACACGCCCTCTTGCTTTCATGCGCTCTTCCTGCCTACGCTCGTTGTAGTTTTGACAGATGTACCGTAGCTCTAGCCCACTCCAATCAAGCTACTCGACCTATCTCTCACTCCACTCACCAGCCGAAACACCTGAAGTCTCTCAGGTACGATCGTTTCTCCCCAATCAGACACCAGACACACAAGGCATCGGCTATTCTCAACCAAGTTTGAGGGACCAGGCACCCCAGCGCAAATCACCTGAAACGCCAGCACGTGGGTTGACACTTCCCGTGAACCCATACAAGACGAGCGTGGGACCTGGATGGCGGTCGCCCTCGCTACCTTCACGGTGAGAGAAGGCATTCTGTGAATGTGGGCGCTAAATGTGTGCCCTTTCTTTTCGCCTTTCATGTGCGGCCTCACGGCTGTGAATGATCAGCGTATAGGAGTACTAGGACGAAAGGAAGTCCCGGTTGCCTTGTGAGAGGAATGTTTCACGGGGCGATGAATGTGGAATCAGGCGGGGGGCCGGCTGGAGCCGTCTTGAGGCAGTGCAAGATGGCGATCTGCGCTAGGCTGTGATGGGATGCGCTAGGAGACGCGCTAGTGAACGCGCCTTCCCGAGATCTTCTCGTCGCGGTCTGGGGTTCTTTTTTCCTTCACCTCATTACTTCGCGAATCGGAAATTTTGCGGCGGCGGGATGCTTTGCGGATAGCGTTGCCTGGGGCTTCGCACGCTTCAATCCTGATTTGGTTCTGCCTCGTATCGCGGGTCGTAACTCGTGTACGGAGGAGCACGCACGGCGAGTACTTTTACACCTAGGTAGCGGATACCTTTTGACGTCCTGTTGGACTTGCGCCGCTGACTCTGTTCTCCAGGCATATACCTCGCATCCCAAATCAGGGAGGTCATTCATCTGCTTACTCCAGGCGTATCCCTGTCTCGAAAATGCTACTTCAAACACTTCCTTCGTAAACGTGGACGACACGGGAGCAGTCTTCGGACCGCAACCGTGGGTTTGTGAGCCAATCTTCGGATTGCCACCTGGCCTCTGGCTGGGTAATGGCTCATGAACAAAGGCATCGTCCTAGAGCAAGTCTTTCTCAGTACCCGTGTCGCGCAAAGGCAGCTGTGCGAAAGCGTGGCGGCTGGAGCCCACTGTTGAATAGGGAGACGTGAGGCTCTCTGGCGTCCTTCTCTGTCGATCATTCGCTCTGCTTTCGGGTGGGGCGGGTAGCTGGCATAGGTGGGATTGGCGCTCGTTTTGGCCTCATACATACCAGGGTTCTTTTCCTGCTGCGGCTCCTCTTCCTCTTCTTCTTTCTATTGGCGCTCGAAGCCTGCAATCCGTTGGGGGGAAAGTTGCCTTCAGTTAAACGGCACAAACAACGGTTGCAGTTGTGCTTCTTGAGGTCTGTGCCTCGTGTCTCGCTCGCCTGAGATGACCGCCAAGCAGGAATCTGACCCCGCTGCCAGGTACGAACGACAGAGATAACGATTGCAACCCTCACTCAGCGTATACCTTCTCTTTCCGATTCTTTCCGCGTCTCGTGTACGGTTCGCCCCGACCCGCCCACTTCATCATGCAGATGCGCCATGCCCTCTTCGCCTTAGACTGTCCTTTTTGTCTCCAGGTTACCCCAAGGGATCAAGCGCCTTCCCAACCACGTCGATAGATACTTTGCATCTATTTTCCTACTTGTCACTCTCTCTACAGGGCTGCAGCGGGGTACATGCCTAGCCGTTGGCGAGTGGCGCCAAGGTCTAGACCTACTCAAATAGTTGAGCCGCATCTGTACATGATAATCGAACAACTCCTCGAAGTCACACTCACCTGTTCATCGGCTAACACACCTACCCGATTTCTGTTGCAGATTCTTTCACTGTCATTCGCTTGGCAGTCCTGCGGTGGCTCACTCTCACGAATGCCGATAGCCGAATACCGATGCCCGACCTCGCAGGGACAAGACTACCGACATATGTTGACAAGACGATAATTTGCTGCTTCTAGGGTATACGGACCGGAGAACCGCTTCCGCGTTAGAGCATTACCCCCAAGGGTAGCGCCCCGCTCGCTTAGCCCCACGCGGCATTTTGCTTCTTATGCTTGACAACTTTATAAGAACGTCAATCGGAGTTCAGCACGTCATTGCTTTCGGACTTCTTCGTGACCTGTCCTCTCCAGCGTCTCTTCATATACAAAGTTTTCAGAATTCCCTTCAATCAAACTGCTTCCACCTTTGATCCACCTATTCCAAACCTCTGGCTCTCTACAGCCAATACTAGTCTCTTGCTACGTCAATCCAGCAAGGCAAGCAATCCATCTCTCATAGGCTGCGCTTGTTACGAGAACGAACTTTTCAGCTTCATCACTTCGTGTATCCTGGGCTAAACTTGAGTAAGCATAGCCCTGTTGTGCCATGGCGGCCATGACGTTCTTGTATGACCAACATGTTGGCGCCCCTCCAGCTCTACTGGAGAGTACCAAAGGACGCTTCAACAACGCAGACATCCACAATGCTCCGATCAACGAATAACGGCGACCGATATGAACTCGCAAGTCCGACAGCGATGCCGAAGGCAGGAGGCTTTCTATGGAACCAGAAGATGATGATCCAGGTCACCTGCCGCGGCTATGCCACCTCTCAATTCATGCAACCCGAGCCCGCCAAGTACTCGCATGCCCCGAACCTCGAGATGAAGACCTTCATGCAGCCCGAGCAAAATTACTATGCTCACCATCCCGGCCGCTTCGTGTACGTCAAGGACGAGGAGACAGGCGAGCTCTTCTCCGCGCCGTATGAGCCGGTCCGCGCGAAAGTAGATCGTTTCGTGTTTTCCGTCGGCAAGAGCGATATCTCTTGGACTGTGGAGAACCTCGGAATACGAGTAGAGATGGCTTTCCACATCCCAACTCATGATGTTGCGGAGCTGTGGAGCATCAAGGTAACAAATCTTTCCGGTCGCGATCGGAAGATAAGTATCTACCCATACTTTCCTTTCGGCTACATGTCTTGGATGAACCAGGAGGGCGAGTGGAACTCGAATGTTGGTGGCGTCGTGGGTAGCAGCAAGACGCCCTACCAAAAGGCGGAGGACTATCCCAAGACCAAGCTCCTCAAGGACAAGACCTACTTCCTGTGTGAAGAAAAGCCTGTGGCATGGGAGGCAAAGCAAGAGGCGTTCGAGGGCGAAGGCGGCCTGCATGATCCGTCCTCTTTGAAGGAAGAGGAGTTGAGTAACAGCGATGCACGATACGAGACGCCTACTGCGGTCGTGCAATATCGTCTTGCCATGAAGGCGAGTGAAGAGAAGGAATACAGGTTTCTCTTTGGGCCGGCGCTGGATGATGAGGAGATTCTGTCCATGAAGAAGAAGTACTTGGGCAAGGACGCTTTCGCACAGACGGCGAAGGCCTACCAGGAGTACATTGAGAAAGGCAGTGGTTGCCTTAAGATAGAGACTCCAGACAAGGGCCTGGACAACTTCGTCAACAACTGGCTACCGCGTCAAATGTACTACCACGGCGACGTCAACCGTCTCACCACAGATCCGCAAACACGAAACTACATGCAGGACAATATGGGTATGAGCTTCATCAAGCCCAGCGTCGCCCGTAGTGCAATCGTCAAAGCAGTATCGCAGCAAGAGAAGAACGGATCGATGCCGGACGGCATTCTCCTCACCAAAGATGCAGTTCTCAAGTACATCAACCAAGTTCCGCACACCGATCACTGCGTCTGGCTCCCCATTGCCTTGGAAATCTACCTCTCCGAGACCGGCGACTACGCTCTCCTCGACGAAAAAGTCACTAGCATGCACGGCGACACATACACTGTCTTCGAGCGCTTCAGCCGCGCCATGAACTGGCTCATCTCCGAATCCTCGCGCGACCACCGCGGCCTCTCCTTCATCGCGCAGGGCGACTGGTGCGATCCCATGAACATGGTCGGACCAAAAGGCGTCGGCGTCTCCGGCTGGCTCACCGTCGCCACCGCCTACGCCCTCAACCTCTGGGCCGCCGTGTGCGAGCAAGCCGGCAAACCCGACATCGCATCCTCGTACCGCGAAAACGCCAAAGAAGTAAACCGCTGCGCCAACAAGCATCTCTGGGACGGCGACTGGTACGCGCGCGGCATCACCGACGACAACGTCTCCTTCGGCATCAAGCAAGACAAGGAAGGTCGCATTTGGCTCAACCCGCAAGCCTGGTCCATCCTCGGCGGCGCCGCGTCCAAAGACCAGATCGCCAAGATGCTTCCCCAGGTCGACGAGCAACTCGCCACGCCCTACGGCGTCCTCATGTTCGCCCCGCCCTACATGAAGATGCGCGAGGACGTCGGCCGCGTCACGCAAAAGTACCCCGGCCAGGGCGAGAACGGCTCCGTGTACAACCACGCCGGCGCCTTCTATGTCTGGGCCCTATACACCATCTCCGAGTCGGACCGCGCGTTCAAGATTCTCCGCCAAATGATCCCCGGCCCTTCGGAAGAAGACTACATCCAGCGCGGACAGCTGCCTGTGTATATCCCGAATTATTATCGCGGCGGCTGGAAAACGTATCCCAGGACTGCGGGGCGCTCGAGTCAGTTGTTTAATACGGGGACGGTGAGCTGGGCGTATAGGTGTCTTGTTGAGGGGCTTTGTGGGTTGAGGGGCGTCAAGGAGGGGTTGAGTGTGAGCCCGCAGATGCCGAGGGAGTGGGAGGGGATGAAAGTTACGAGGTTGTTTCGGGGAGCGACGTTTGAGGTTGTGGTTAAGAGGGGGAGTGGGGAGGGGGTTAAGGTTGTTGTGGATGGGAAGGAGTTGGGTGGTCATGTAATCGAGGGGGTTGAGGAGGGTAGGACGTATAAGGTTGAGGTTGAGGTGCCGAGGACGTAGGATTGGGACGCGGATTGGGATTAGAGACATGCAGAAGTTGGGCAAATTGTGCGATTATAAAAGTTGAATGTGATTTTTCTCTTCGAAGTCAGGTCTGGACGTAACGACGTTCCTCCAATTGAAGCATGTATCGAAGATGGCGCACGTTGGGATGCTCGTCAATTGGTTAATGGAGCTTCACTCGACCCAGCGTTTGTCTCTGCCACCTCGCTGAGACTCTTCCAATCTAGCCATCTTCCCCGCGATCTTGCCTGAACACCCTGGAATGAGGCCTCAAAAGGCTTGCCAAAAGCACCGGTGCAACCTAGTGTCGTGATGCCCGACTCTTATACGCATCCCACATGCTCAAGCCCAAAGTGAAGATTCCCACCCCCAGAGCTACCGCTTGGTCGAGATCAGCAAGAGAATAAGGCGTCCGCGGGAACAAGCCGTCTTTCATATCTCTCTCTTCGAACACACGGCCTTCAGGCCCACTTCGAAGCCAAATGCAGGAAAGTAACCATAGCACCGATGGAAACATCATAAGTACTACCAAAATGCCTCCTACGGCGTTCTTGCTTCGTCCAATTTGAGGGGAGAGTGAGCTCCATTGGAACGTGGTTGTTTCAAAGTGTTCGGTCTTCTTGTGTTCAAGCAAGAAGGTACGCACTGTGTACCCCACAAATAGATCCAGCCCCATAGCAAAGACGATGAGCAGTGCACTTATCATACAGAATCCGATCTCGAGATCTTCCCATTGCGGACACATGCTAAAGGGTGCAAGGCAGCGGACCACAGCGCACAAAAGATTTCCGCAGATCAACAGTGCCAATCTCTTCCTTTTCTTGTGATAGAAGGCTATCGTGGCGAAGAGGAACACGGTTTGTGAAAAGATTCGACATATGCTGTACGTTGCCTGCAGGGTCGCCTGCGCATACTCGTCGCTGGTTTCTGGTACCAGGTGTGGCGTTTTGACATATTGTATCATGAAGTGGATGCCTGCAATGCACGGAAGGGTGAGTACAGCGACAAAGTCCCCGGTGATGGTGTCGTTTCTGCGAAGCGGGACGTTGAGTGTCCAGGAGATGAGCACGGAGATGACGGTGAGAAGCCAGCAGGATACTGCGCCGGGGCCGTAGAGTGAGGAGATTTGCGGATCGTGAGTGGGATCGGAATTCATTATTGAAAGATTTCTAGACTCTCCAGAGGGGTTGCGAAGAAATTCGAAAGTGAAGCAGTGCAGGTCTGATGAAGTGTATGAGTGACAAGGCTGCAACGAATTTTGCAATTGGTGTGGAGCCACAGCCACCGCCACATGCAGATCGCGTTGCTAGCGCGTTCCTTCTGGATGCCTGCATGCGCGGCCCACTGGCAAGCTACCCGTCGCTCCTCCCTGATTTCCGTTCGCAGACGCCTGTACGAAGGTTGCGCTCGCAGTCGAAAGTCTCCACCCAGTTCCTGGAAGCCACTTGATCTTCGTTTGCTTCGCATACGCTCGAGGCAATCTTTTGTCTTTGGTGGACATGGACCTTCGGTTCGTGATCTTCTTTCTTACATCGTCTGGAAGGCCGTAGAGCAAGGTGGCAAGAGCGGAATTCTTCCATAGGCCAACATCATTGCAATCCACGGAGCTTCGGATAATAGTGGCTACCAAGAAGATAAACGTGAAGGCCAGCAAACTAAGTGGCAGGGAAAGCCAGCCCCATCGCACTATGACGATACTAACCAGGTCGAATGCTTGACCTTGCACTGCCTGGTGAGTGCCCTTTGCCGATCTTAAAATATTGGTGAAGTCCGAAGCCATGTTATCGAGATGGAACGAAATGTTGTCATAGAGAAATGGGTTGTGAATTCCGGCTCTGAGCTTAACCTTTGATGTTGCGTATAGTTGATATCGCAGTTCGGCTTCGTCATCAGTTGACCCAGTAGAGTTGAGGGTGTAAGTAGAGGGAAAGATCTCGTCGAAGATCTGGAGGGTAGTAGAATGCGTCAAATTGTCGACCAAGTATTCATATCCGCTGTTCCCGATGATGGTAATATTTTCGTCGTAGTTGAATTCTACGCCAAACAGTTTGCCATCAGCCACAATGTTGTGCGCTGTCCATGGGTTCGGCCCAAGAGTGTGGTTGTAAACGATTCCAGTTACGTTCTCGGTATAAACACCTGCTTCCAATGAAGAATGCAGAGTTTTGACGCACCAAGATATAATACACTCATGCGCAATAGGAGTGGCATTCTGTCGAACCTGTTGCACACTCTGGCCTGAGACAACCACGAAATGTGATATCGGGTTGCGAGTATTGTTCAGCTTCGCAGCATATCCAGCAAGTGGGTCTCTGGTCCAGAGGTCATACAGTGGTTGCGAACGAGAGAGAAGCAAATCTCCAGAGTAATTTGTGTGCAGGTCAGTGGTATATCCAGCCATTAGGATTGGGTCGTCCGCTTTTAAGAACCATCCACATACGGCGCCGTTTGGATAAATCCAGCCAGACACATTGTCCATGCGGACGGGGTTTGGGATCCAATCTAGGACAGCATCACGGCAACTGAACTCGAGATCGACACTCCGTGCGCATCTGTTGCACACGCCAAGGCTCTCGTATTGTTCCCATTTGCACACAGAGCTCGGGCAGGCTACTGGAACATCGGATCCAAATTTGTTTTTGCTGCCACCGGCACCCTCATCGTAGAAGTATTGGTACGCGGTTGCCATGATTACTTTTCCATTGTGTAAGAAAATATGTTCCATCGGGTGCTGCAATACACTTACAAGGATCCACTTCCGAAGCAAAGATACCATCGTAAAACACTTCCCCGGTTGCACCTGTCTTGTAGGTAATTGCGCGCGCGGTGGATCCATTCAATGGCTGAAGCTGCCATTCCTCTGGATAATTAACAGCCTGTTCAAAGAAAGGATCCATAGCAAGCACGCACAGCGTGAGAGCAGCTCCAAGCGCAGCTAGTGATCTTCCTCTCGTTCGTAATAGTAACCTGAAAGATCCCCAAGGTCCTCGGGACGCATTATCGAATAGCCTAGAACAGGACCGTAGGTTAGTTTTGAAACGTTCAAGACGTGTGTGAGGGTATTGCGCCTACTTACTCAAAGTCCCACACTTTCCTGCTCTCCCTGGGCTTGTCCTTGTTCGTCTCGAACCAGTTCCACTTCAACTGTCCAAGTGCTTCGGACACCGGGAGTAACAAGCCCGCTGAGGCGAATTTGACCAGAAGTGAGATACAGGTGTTCAACGTTATTCCAGATGGCCAACGCGGTATGGGGCGGTTCTGGTAAATATGGAGGATGATCATTATAGCGATCATGCAAAGTGCACTCACACACCAGCTGATGATTTCCAGCAGCCATCTCTTGAATACGTTCTCAGACGTGCTGAGCTTCCACAGTTTTTGTTCAACCTTTTCCACAATGTTTGACTTGCCGAACATGCCCCGAGAACTTTTCTCCTGGTTATCAATATCCTCCAACCTCTCTGCTTTCTCTGCTTTCTCTGCCTTGCCAGGCGTTATTGGACTGATACCTTGCGTGTAGGGGGATTTTGGAACGCCAAGACCAACGTAGCTCTGACGGCGGTTATCGAGACCTTTGTGGGGAACCTGGGGAGACATGGGCGAAAAAGCATTGTGTCGAAATCGCACCTGTTGTCCATTGTATGCCGGTCGGACAGCAGGTGTCGGACGATGTGGGTGTACGGGATTGTTCCGGTGATCCGCTGTCTGAACCGTGAGCAACGGAACTGCAGCTCGTCTTCCTGGCGTCACGGTGTTGTATGGGGGTGGTGCGGGCGACACCGATATGCAGTGAATCGCCTGATCCCTTGAGTTCGCTGAGCACTTTGGGCAAATGTGCTCAGGCAAATAGCTGGCATCTACCAACGGCGAATTATGGGTCGCGTTGGAATGTATGGGTGATCTCGTGTTGGCGAAGGACGGTACGGCAAACGTAGAGCTGGACATGGCTTCGCGGGGCACTCAGTCTCCCCATAGATCAAGCAGGATGCGCGGATTCTTGGCCTCGCAGGATGTGGTGGTGAAACAAATGATATTCGAGCGGAATTTCAAGGCCAATATGTTGGAGGGAGGCGTTGGTGAGAAGATGCTGCGGTCTGCAGTACAATTGTAGACAGTGACACAGGAACCATATGAGGTTTTAGCGCCAGCGGTGAGCTGCGCCGCATGACGGCAGACGCCCCCGCATCGTGATAGCGCAACAGCATCGATCCGATAAGCAGCAAGGTCTTTGATGCATGCGGCCGTTGCCGTGGTTGAAAAGGCGACGTGAAGAGGCTGCGGGCAGAAGGGTGTCTAAGCGCCAGGATGCCACCATATCCGGTTAGCTCCCGCAATACGCGCCGACAAGCAGTTTCAGGATATGGGGGATATTCGAGGCTACCAGTGAGAATACTGGTGGGCAAATCCAATAGCGCGTGCTGAAGGAGGCACAGTCATGTCACGAGGACCGCAGTGCGCTGAACAGCTGGTACCGATTTTGTTGCCACCCCGCGTGGGAGCTACGTCAGGTACTCGCTCTCCATCACACCACGCCTGGCCCACCCGCCTGATGCGCTCGGCGAGGGCCACCCAACGCCGCACACTGGGCACGGCAATCCAAACTCAATAGTGAGCAACGGCTCCGAGTAAACAATCGATACCGATGCCAGGAGATGGGTGCGCTTCCTGCCATCGTCTTGTATCTTTGGAAGTATATACCTTGCAGGACTCGCACCGAAACTTCCCAGCAATCAAGCGCACATCCTCGCTCACGCTCCATCGACAGACTCGACCATGTCACAGAGTAGACATGGAAAGGCCGTGGTGGTCGAAGTGCCTAGTTGTAGGACCACGCCGACCGAATCCTCAATCCGTCCCGCTCGAACCGGCTCGTCGCCCTCGTCCACATCGAACCATCGCACGGGACCGTCACATATAGCTCCCTGGACGGCGCGATTGCAAAAGACTTGCCAATCATTTCGCCAATCTGGACTGACGATATCAACCGGCTGAAGTTCTCTTTCCCCTTCGAAAACCTTCCTCCGAGTTACCCCCGATAAGCTATCTACATATACATAAAACCGAATACAGTGTTGTCTCGGACAACCGTACGCACAAGTGTGAGACTCTGCACGCTATTCCGTAAATGTCTCCAAAACGTAACCGGGCCAGCCTCAGTCGCAGTTGACCAAGCGCTCGATGTAACGTAGTCTCACTGGCTGCATCGCGATGTAGAGCCTCGTTGCTGTGGCTGTCCGACGACGCAGAACACCATCTGTCGGGAACCCTCCCCGCATCTGTGGCCTTCCTTGCGTATCCATATGGGCCTTTCACTACCGAGCAAAAGTGAAACACAATATGCGCACGAAGATCTTTTATGGAGCGAGCCCATGCTCGGTCACGTTCTTCGACGGTGCATTCCGTCTTAGCATGCACCAAACCAACTGACTCAACCACAATAGAATTTATCTGAACTCTCCTGACAGGTTCGACTTTGTTTGGGGTGCGACGGCGCGCAGGTGATACTACGGGAAACTCATAGGTCGAGGAGTGGAGCACACGAATGGTCACAAAGTGTGACTGTGGCAGGCTCACACTTGACGGCCTGGTTGTACCAGCGAAGTCGACCCCGTTGCACACCTTGGTCGATGGTCAGTAACTTTGATTCGCGCAAGGTGTACCTCGGGGGCAGCTACCCCTATAGCACTTGGGTTCGTTGATGCTAATCTTCATGGAAGCAGATGCGTAATAGAAGTACGCGCAATAGGGCCCGATGCGCTCTCTGAGAGCGGCCACCAGAAGACGGAAAACATCCTCCCGTAAAAGTTGTTTGGGGTCGAGTCAATAATCACTCGGACGGGGCACCTTACGTCTGTCGAGCCAACTATAGAGAATGTCACAACTGGAGTATTGCACGATTGAGTAATGTCTGGAGCATAGAAACAGTCTTTGAATTCATCGGCCAATATGTCATACTTGTACAGAGGTGTGTTTAGATTCCTACTTCGTCGAACCCTGATTGGTCCGGCGAGGACGAGGCTGATGTCTGCCCCTGGCACCGTATGCGCCAAGAATTTCTCAAATCAGCGATGATCGCTGGGATGTTGCGAGGGGTAGCGGAAGATCGTTACCGCACAGACCGCGTGTTTTCAGCTCTGGCTGCCGATTCCTTGATTCAGTCCGCCACCAAGGAGCAGTGTAAGATAGCTGCAGGGAGAGCGGCGACATTTATATTGCGGATTCAGGCGTTGGGCTTCCCAGGATCCACTTGTTCGCTTCTCGCTTCCCACATCAACCCTCCAGAAACCGCCATCGTGACCAGCACCACGTTGCAGAATGACCGGCGTGGTAAAGAGTAAGCGGTGCGGGAAGTGCCGGGCCAGGAAAGTCAAGGTAAGCCAATCTCATCCAAGTAATCACTGTGTAAGGCTGATTACGTACAGTGCGACGAGGTGAAACCTGTCTGCGGGCCTTGCGCCAAAGGAGGACGATCATGCGCAGAGCCAGTGAAATCAATTAAATTCCTCAAGCCAAAGATTAGTGCGAGTTCCACTTCGTCGACAGGGTCCAGCGACAGAGCATCAGCGTCCAAGACATACGGCAGCTTCATCAATGCGAACACTGTCGTCACGAAGGAGGGCCATTCGTTTGGAACGATGAGGCTCGCACGAAAATCGAACAGACGTGAAGCAGTATGGGGAGAGGCAGAGGCTTCGTTGTTTTTGCCTCGAGTACTCAGTCTCACCAAGCTCGAAAAGCTGCAGCTCGCCCTAGTTGAGACTTTCGGCTACACCAATCCAGGGTATGTCCACAGCGACTAGAAGTCTTTGTGGGATTACTGGCTAATCCCTCAACTTTCATTCAGACTACGGCTTTCGTCAATCTCAGGTTACATCAACCAGATACCACTCCATCTTGGGGAGTCAAAAGCCATGGACAGTGCTGTGGACTGTCTATTGCACTGCCATAGCCTGATCCGTCGCGGCCAAAACTTCTCGTCACATTATCCGGGAAGGGACACGACACAAGCCAACCTTTACTCAAAAGCATTAATAAGCTTACAACAAGTGAGTATTATTAGCGTCCTCTAGCAGAGTTAGCCTTGAAACTAATCTATGATGAGGCGCTCGAGAATGCTGACGAAAGCTTCTCAGACAATACTCTGTGCGCTGTTGCTCTCCTCGGGCTCACGGAATTCATGGGGGGTGGCAGTCCTAAAGATGGATTGTGGTAGGCTTCTTGAACCATATGTATGTGGCAATTCCTATGCTAATGAGCTGACCGCAGGCCTAATTATATTACACACGAAGGTGGTGCGGTGAGGCTCATTGAATTGAGAGGTCCTGAGCATCACCAGACCAAGTTTTCAAGGCTGTTGCTTGCTTCGATAAGGAGCACCAGCGTAAGAACTACAAATACATTTACATGAAAGATATGATGGAACTAACGTTGCAATGCAGATTTCGGATGCCATTCTCAAAGGCAAAGACTCATTCTTATCAGATCCAGCTTGGTCCAGCTTCCCGTTTGAAGATTGCTACACGATGTGGGACGGTTGGCGGATTAGTTTCGACTTCGAAACCCAAATGCTGAAGCTGCCGACACTGCTCCGACAGATGCAATCATTCAACAGATCTCGGGATCCAGAAGAAGGGAAAAGGATGCTGAAGCTCGCACTTGAGTTTAAAAGAGGACTTCATCCCGTCTCGGAGTACGTAGAGCAGATTCTTGCAGAGCGAACGAGGGTTACAGAGACTGTCTCTGCGTATCGAGATCCGCTTGTTCCCGTCGTCTTTCGGTACGAATCCCGGCCGTTGGCATCTCTCTGCACGAACTATTGGGCGTTCTCAATCATCGTCGACTGTCTGATCGCACGACTTCTCCCATTTGGTCATCCGACACCTGATGCAGAAGACATTCTTGTCAACCGATGCATCCAGTCGCGCGCACGGATACTCAAATCCTACGAGTACAGTGAGACCTTTTGGCCTTTTGGCTCGGGGTATGTGTCAGTTATACAGCGCTATATCTTCTCACTGACGTGCCACTGTACAGATTTATTACAGCCGCGTTGCAACTGGCCTATAAAGGAGCTACAGTCGAAGAAAAAGAATGGATTCTAAAAAAGCTGTGGAGACTTGGCCATTACTTGCCCAACCATGAGACTCTCTGGGGTTCGTACTTACGCTCTTGTGTCCCTCGAAGTGCACCGGTAACTGATCATCTTGCAGGTCCGGCGAGTCTAGAAGTCGTCACAAAGATCTTTTATGGCGAGCCGTTGGGAGCTATGATGGGGTCAAATGGCTCGCTCGACGTATCCGAAGCGACATACAAGAAGAGTATGGACGAGGTTACAGCACAGATGAAAGAATTGTAATTTCCGATTTGGTCGTCCCCCGAATAGAAGAGCTACTTTATCCAGCCTCGTATGGGTGAGAGAACACCATGGAATTGTTCCGGTCCCCAACGCCTAAAGAAATCCCTTCGTGAGGCAAGATTCATTCCCAAATACCGCGACGATCTCGCGTAATTATCTTACTTCATTCATAATCGGATTCCGAATCCTCCGAATACGAATCTTCCGGAAACGAACAGCACGAGCCACAAAACGGAAGACCTTCTTCGCTCAGCATCTCGTTTATCAGCACAGACGCAGAGGGGCGTTCTGCCGGTCGAGGCTCAAGCATCTGCGCAATCCAACCGAGCGCAATGTCATCGTGCGCGTAATTTTCGTGCCTTAACAACGCAAGATACTGAGTGAAGGCATGCCGATTTAATCGAACATACTCGTGCTGCGTCCCAGTCTTTTGAAAGTACTGCCTCATTGACATAATGGTGAGACCTTTGAGAATAACTGTCATCTCGAGAAAGACTAGGCCTAGGCTCCATATGTCTGATGCCGTGTTTCTCGGAAGTTGATCCGCGACTTCCGGAGCACAGTAGCGTTGCGTCATACCGTTTACCACGCTCGCGGTAGTGCTGCCCGTCGCGTCTGCATAATCTCGCGACAGGCCAAAGTCTGTGAAGAGAACCTTGCCTTGGTGTATGAGTACATTGCTGGGCTTGATGTCCTTGTGTCGAATACGCTCATCGTGCAGGTACTCCAGCGCATGCGCTAGGCAGCCGAAGAATGTGCGGATTTCGGGATGATGTGATGAATCAGCATCGAGGAGATATTTGGACAGATCCTTGTCAGCAATGGGGGTCATGATAAGACCTAATGCCTTCGAGTCTGTGTAACTGCCGACAAGCTGCACGATATGGCGATGGGATAGTCGTTTCAGGATCTGGATTTCCTTCACGAATTCCTTGATGCGCTTCGCATCCTGCTTTTGGAACATCGTTCTTCGCTGCACAACCTTGCGTGCGTATTCCTTCGCAGTGCTCCGGCTTATTACGTGGTCGACTTCAGCATAGCCACCGCGGCCCAGCAATCTCTTGCGCTCGAATGGATGAGGGTCATCATCTCGAAGCAGGCAGTGCGAGCCATCTGCACCCCTCTCTAGGTCCAAGCTCTGGGTAAGAACAAGGTCCTGAGCCTCCACGAATAGTCGACGATCGCGGCAAGGAATGCATCGTGGCAAGCGATTTTCGGTCACTGGAAGCATGAAATCGGCGAACCCCGACTCGAGTATTGGGTCGAGTAAGTGCTGCAAATCAAGCCGCCGAAGTATGATGTATGTTCGTGGTATCGGAGTAAATGCACTTTTCAATCGTCTCAAAAGTGCTGCTACTTCGAAAATCTCAGTATCGGAGATCATTCTTCTGTTTAGGGTGAGCCTTAACAGTTGAGCTTCTATGACCTCTGTAGCATCATCTGAGCTGATTGGAGTCTGTTGCGAGTGAGAACTAGGGGGTTCTCGTCTGTTCTGTCCACTGGAGGTTGTCGGTTGGGAGAGGTGAGACGAAGCGCGTGACTTCTCAAGTGTTGGAGAGACTTCTGCTTCCATCGATAATTCAGGGTCTGAATTGGCCACATCACTCGCCCCGAAGCTTTCATTATGTCCTAGTTCGGCTGATATTTCGCGAAGTTGCTCTTCCAACTCGGTGAAACTAGGACAAATCCCCTTTCGCTTTGCTCGACGTTCTTGTTTGTAAGCGTCCATGTCTATACGGAGGTTGTGACAAATCGTGGTCAGCGCTCCAAATTGCCCATTTAGAAGTAAAGCGTGGGCAAATATCACTTTGAAGTGATAGTTGTTTCGGATGTTGATGCCTATCTTGCTGCCGACAAGCTTGAGGTCTGTAACCTCGATCATATCTTTGGAGATCGACATAGCTTGGTCGCATTTGTTATTCTTCAGGAGAGTCGCTGCGTAATACAGACGCGCCCGGATCCCAAGGTCACTCGCTGGTTGTGTGCTGCAAACGAGCCGTTCTTGGATTTCCTCTGCGTCGACAGGCATATCCAGGTGGATTACCTTTCCAAGGTACATCTCCGCCCACTTTCCCAAATTCGATGTTTCGTCGTTCCTAGTCGACTTCTCAGTCACCTTGATCACGCCATTAAGAACCTCTATGGCTTCATCGAACGCCCTCATTGACTCCAAGGATCTTGCCAATTGTATTGCGATTCGGAGCGATTCGGGGTGACCGCGTACACCTCTAATGATATCCTTCTGCAGAATCTCTTCACATAGTTCTCTTGCATCTTTATATCTCCTACGACAGTGTAGTGCCCGAGCCTGCAGTGCCTTCACCCAGGAAACATGCTCTGAGGCTGGAAACGCGGATTTCAGCGAGCGGTGCCTCCCGAAGAATCCGAATGAATCCTTATTTTGATCCGCAATCCCCATAGCCTTCATCATATCTTCGGCCAAGCCATGTGCTATCTTGGCCACTTTAGCATGTTTGTTATTGGATATGAGGCTGCTGAGCCACTGCATTCGGCTATCAAGAGTGGCTATGTGGATGCCGCCGCGTTGATTAATTCGCCTCTGGACAACCATTTCGAATACTCGTTCCGCATCAACATATCTTTTCTCTGCGAGATATCGCTTTCCACGTTCGTAGTCTTCTCTGGCTATTTGCGATTTCGCCTCCTTGGGGACAACTGGTGGTCTGGAAGGGACTTTCACGAACGCATAGGTTTCGGAGTACGGGCCCGTACTCCCTTTGCCGGTCCTCATGTCGTGAAAATAATTACTGTCTTCCAGGCGACGAGGCCGTTTGGTCCTTCTGGTGGCCTCCTCGGCCTGAGTCCTTAATCTACAGCCGTGTACGATGGTCCTTGATCCGTGACGGGAAGTTGATGCTAATAAGGCCGAAGATCGTGGCGCGTGTAAGAGAAACAAGTGAAGGTTGTCGTCGCAGAAGAAGAGGGACAGAGAAAAGACTGGAGCCTGCCAACATCCGCTGCTGCGCGACTACCTGGGTGCACCCTAAGGCCCGATTTGGCAGCTCTTATCGGTGAGCTGCGCATGCGCGTCGTATTGCCTCCTCTCAAAGGCTAATGCTGATGGGACGTAGGCGGGACGTGGCACAAGAAGGCAACCAGGTTGTGCGGGGCAAGTCAGCCTGGTGATGCTTGCCTTACAATTCCGCGGCGCAAGAATCAAGTACTCACACAGTGGCCCTTACAATACAAGAGCGCAAACATGAGACCGCTCTGGACGCCACTCTGTACATACCCTGGCAAGGCTGAACTTTTCAGCCAGGCCCACCGACCCCGCGCCCTTTGATTCAGCCTCACGCATGCAAGTTACCCAAAACCGCCAACGCTAGACCTAGAAAAAGGTCGCAGCCTCCCCACTCATAATCCTCAAACCCATCGGGACCGTCCAGATCATACTCAATATCCTCCTTATCTGTCTCTTCCTATCCTTCTCACCCTCGCTACCTCACAAATCACTCTCATACTCCTCCATCAGCTCTTCCATGCTCATATCTTCCATCACTTTCATCGCACGATCCCGTACTGGGCGAGCGCCATATCCTCAGTGGTGATACCCGCGGGCAATTCCTACCCATTCCAGGCTTCCGGGGAGCGAGGCCGTGTCGCTTCTTCGCCTGCCTCAGAGCGGACGTCGCTGTAGCCGTCGATATTGGAGTACGAATCTTCATCGGATGCGCCATCACTCGCAGCTTCTGGCTGATCCGTGATGCTTGCTTGGGTGACGGGCACATCGGGTTCCGCTGGCCCTCAACCTCGATCTTCGCAGAGGCATCATTTGTCAATTCGATTTAACCATTTGTAGCCTATTCAAGACCCGGATTCCTTGTGGCTGCCTTGGCATTGGCTGGTATATCCTCCACAACGGCCGATCCCGCTCCACGTCAGTGTCGGTCTTGCCGTGAGACTTTGTATCCGGCTCTTCGACGACTGTTTCGTCTTCAGCCGTCTTTTTCTCGTCTGGTCGAAGTGGAACTCTAGCCACCACACCCTCACTCTTCTGTTGTTTATCACATGGGACTTCTCCATCCTCTTACTTGCTGACTTGGTGACTCCATCCGCTAGTTGCGCTCCTCCTACCGCATCACACCCTTATCTTCTTGAGGAACGACGTTTCGCTTTGCTTCATCCTCTTGACCTTCGCATCTCCTCTGTCTTCGACCGCATGAACAAGAAGGTCGTCATCCGTGCTCTTTGCGCTGCTTCGATGGCGCCACCACGGGGATCTAGCAAGTTTGTATATACGTTCAAGGCAATGGAAAGTCGTTAGGGATGTGCAAGAGTCAGAGACGAGAAAGAGGGGCAAAAAAGGAGGACGCTGGGGTGAGATGACGATGCGGCGTTAGCAGCCCCTGCCTCAGGCCGCCACGCCAGCCGAAGAGGGTAGTCTGAAAATGACGATAACTCCTCAAGACTTGCGCCGCTGCACAGGCGGTTGTGCAACATATCCTTCATTATATCGTAGCGACTGTTGGCAGCGAATTGTGCTTCTGCGGCACATTCCTGAAGCCTGATTACACACACCACAAACACCCATACGGCACCATCCCCTTCCGCCTCCCAGCCCACCAGCGCTCACTCCTCATCGGTTTCTACCGCACAGCCCTCTGCATCCCAATCTATATTCTCCAATTCATCCCTGATGCTCCTCTTCCTGTCCGCTTCAGTCTCGCTATCTTCTGGATCGCTCGCATACTCGGCCAACCAATCCGGGCTTTCACCTCCCCCGCCCCCTGGCGCGGTAGAATCAGAAGACGGCGAGGGAAACTCGGATTCAGATTCAAAATCGGATGTAGAGGGAGGCACCCTGTCGTGCCAGGTAGCCAAGTACGCCTCGACATCCTCCCACTTGTCTTCGGGCGGCTCGCAATCATCGAGCTTTGCCCAGGTCGAGTCTTCGATGGGATAGGGCCTGCCGATCTTGAACTTGATGCAATCGTGGTTTATCTTATCTATTCTTAACGAATACCGTCTGTCCTTTATGAAGCGTGTCGCGACGTCGTCGTCGTGGTAGGAAGAGTTCGCGGGTCGACGGAAATCGAAGAGAAGAGCGTCTTTGTCGAAGAGAAGCTTTATTGTTTCTGCTAGGGTGGTGTTTTGCGCGTCTGCTTCGTCCGTTTGAGCCGTGGTTTGAGCTTCGGGCGCGTCCTGTTTTCCTGCGTTCGCGGCGTCTGGAGTGCCATCTGTATCCACCGCGATCTTGACCTTCTTCCCATCATCCTTTTCCCCGGCCGCATTGCTTGGATCGTCCTCGGCGGCTCTTTTGCGAGCGTTCGCCGTAGCCATCGCGTCGGTGTAAAAAGCTGTATCTGTAATCGGATTGGAGGGATTGCAGATGGAAAGTCGATGCGCTATGCACGAAAACGATGAGCGCGGACGAGGCCAAATATACTATGAAGTGGCGGAATGGATGACGGCATGGCGTCGAGGTGGTTTCGGTACTCCCCTTGATCGGCGGGGGCCGCTAGTCTCAACGAGTTATGAACGACTTGCTGATGCAAGGGACGCGCCTTGCGCATGAAGTTCCAGTCAACGGCCCTGTCTTCGTTCAGCATTCTCGCTTGCACAGATGATGTGTTGCTGTAAACCTCAGCCATCCGGAAGATCGGCATGCATCAAATCCATCTTTAATCGCAATCATGCGAACATCGCAGAATCACAACCACCGAAGTTCAAATCGCGAGGACCAGTCCACGATTCCCTCTGCTAGTAAATACGGATCTCTTTCCCCAGTCCCCACGCTACCAATTCAACAAAAGAAACCGCTTTAACATTGCCCTCACAAGAGACGCCGAAGCTATGCAATACCCCATCTAAAGATGCCCGATCGCACAAAAGTAGGAAAAGCCGACCCCACCATCCTATCCCAATTCAAACCCGTCTATCACCACCATGTCCCGTAGGACTTTGTACCAGAAACGCCAATGCACATACCCATCTCACCCCCTCCTCGCCCCAATCTCCGTCCACCCCCTACTCCTCCCCTCCC
>JAFHBV010000097.1:0-91639 GCA_019022785.1 Pseudomonodictys pantanalensis | reverse complement strand
CTGTAGCAGTGGTGGTTTTAGATATACTTAGTCCATATAAATAAAGAGGGCAATTCAGCCGTACCCTTCATGATCTGCTAAATCATGGCTTGGGCAAGAGCTCTTGGAACGCTCACAGCAACGGCGGCGTCGATCAAAGCGTCGCAGATAACGGCGAACATGGCCGGTGTAGAACCGCGCACTGCTGTGGTTGCATCCATCAGGCGGGGAGCGACGCAAACGGAGCGATCTATCTTGTCGAGAATGGCCCCTGTAGTGGCGATGTGATGGTGGGGTGTTTCTGGTGGAGGTTCTTAATGGCGGTAAGGGAGTGTCGATTGTTCTTGGCGGTATGTCATCGTCTCATTCTCATTTTGGTTAGCCGAGTAGCCTGCGGGGTCGGGACGATTCATTGGAGGCTAAAGAGAGAATACGAAAATGTTCTGAGCTTCGTTGTGGGAGTTGGTCCTGATACGAAAGGTCAGGAGATGGGAAGATGGAAAGAGCGATGACAGATCGCGCTTTCTGCTTTAGTGACATACCAGTGGCGATGGGCAATGATGGTGGGGTATATGAAGAGGTGGAGGCTATCTGCCAAACGACATCGGCGTGCGCGAACTGACCTAACAAGCCACGACAAGATTACTCGATTACTACCTGATCTTCTCAGGTATCTAATTCAGCTACCGGTGCTAAGAACTCGCCCAGACTAGATTCAAGATCGTTTATCTTCTGAAACAGCCAGCCAGTCAAGAGCTGCCCCAGGTACATCCCCGGAAACCAGCCCAAGCACTTCTCATAAATGGACTCCGAAACTATCTACGATAAAGTCAAGGAGCGCTACAGCGCCTCTGCGCTCGCAGCCGATAACGTCAACTACGGCAAAGCCGTCGCATCAGCTTTCGGCTACTCACCTGAGGAACTGGCATCCATCCCCGCAGAATCGAATCTAGGACTTAGCTGCGGAAACCCGATTGCGCTCGCGAATCTGAAAGAGGGAGAGACGGTCATCGATCTAGGCTCAGGTGCCGGGTTCGACTGCTTCTTGGCGGCGAAGAAGGTGGGTGCGAAGGGCATGGTGTATGGCGTTGATATGAACGAGGTATGTATGTGAGTGTGCAGTGGATACGAAATACACCAGTGGTTATTTTGAGATACAAGGCCTCGGTGTTGCAGGTCTGGGTTGAATGCATGGGCCAGACTGTACACAGTGCCAGCATCTTGCGGGGCGTTCGATCAGTCGCTGCAGGCCATCTCCCAAAAGGCTACTTCTGAGAACAGCTGGAAGTATCAGGGATGCATGAAGCTAACATCTTGAACAGGACATGCTGACCAAAGCCCGCACCAACGCCGCCAAATCCGACACCACAAATGTCTCCTTTGTCAACTCTAAAATCACCTCTATCGACCTCCCTTCCTCAACTGCCGACGTCATCATCTCAAACTGCGTCGTCAACCTCGTTCCCCCCGCCGAGAAACACCTCGTTTTCTCCGAGATCCACCGGCTGCTCAAACCAGGTGGACGGGTTGCGATCTCCGACATCTTGACCAAAAAAGACCTGACCGAGGAAATGAAGAGGGATGTCGCGCTGTATGTGGGCTGTGTAGCCGGTGCAAGTCGGAAGGAGGAGTACGAGGAATGGTTGAAAGAGGCGGGATTTCAAGAGGTTATGGTTGTCGATGCAGGGAGTGATTTGAATGTATATGCGCAGGTTGATGGAGGTGAGACGGTGGGAAGTATGTGCTGCGGGCCGGTCACAGAGAAGGAGGAAACTTGTTGTGTGCCGAAGATGACTGAGAAAGAGTGTTGTGCTAGTGGCGAGGGGGACCAAGGAGTGGTCCAGGACATGAAGGCTCGTCTGAAGGATGTTGACCTGAATGAGTGGGCTGGTCAGTATATCCCTTTCCCGTGTGTGGAGTAACTCGGGGACTGATTCATTGCAGGCTCGTATAAGATCTTCGCCATTAAAGCTTCCTGAAGTTGCATGATGGTTTGTGGCGAGAACCTCGCTCTATCGGATGAGATCACTTTTGATAGTATGGAGATGATGGGTTGCCAGATTGAAAGATTGAATTATTCGGATATGCTAGTCGAGTGTGCCATTTTGCCTTTTATTCTCTAGATCTTCCCTTCCAAGTTGCGGATCACCAGGCCGTGAAAGCTAGGGCTGATTCTAGACAGGACTTACTCCAGACGGGGTTGACGGAGCTACGATCACTTTGGTCTCTAGTTTCGGTCTGAAACAAATCCTACTAGATCTGTCTTTACCCGATCCAAGTCGGACCAGGCATGTTAACCTATTGACTCGGACTAGAATCAGTACCATCCACCTTGTTCCACCGATCTATAACGCAGCCTGGGTGTATGGTGGACGCTCGGCAACTCGCCGACTGAAACTCGGAAATGAATATAGGATCCGCGATTGGATCCCGGCCACCGGACCAATGCGAATTTTTTTTACAGCCTCCGACCTGCTGGTAAACCAGGACCTTTACGTCGAAGCCATTCTTCTGTCCATCCCAAGATACGTCGATGATGTAGTCTTTCAGACAGGAGGCGCATGAACCATAAGCTTGTTTGTGACGCGCCGACTTGCCAGTCTCAATGTCGGACGGAGATAGGTCGGGGAGCGGCGCTTTTAGTGTCCCAAGTTGGAGATGATTACAAATCCGCTGTTGCGTTTCATCGTCATCGCTCACGAAATATAATAAGTCTCGGTGCGGATACCAGCAAGTCAGGACTGACAATAGCAGGAGTTCATTGTCGACGATGCGCGCATGCAGAGATCCGACGCTAGGTATACTTCCGCCCCAAGATAAATTCGTCCTAGCTTGGCTCTCGATGGCTTCTAAAGGTATTCCATGTGTGGGTCCCAAGAAGTGACGGTCCATGGCCAGCTGAGTATGCCGGTGTCGTAGGGTACAGATGCCGAAGGGCAGCAGCATATTGCGTCCCACGCTATGCATATATGACCAGTCCAGGCTCCAGGGACGATTCCGCTTGTCCCTTCTCCACGTATCTTGGAATCGGTGTAGTTTCACCCACTCGTCACAGTAATAATAAAGCCTAAAAATGTCCTTCTCCAGGCATAACAGCAGATCCTTCTTTTCGCCACGGTTGAGGTCTTGTGGTCGTCGGAAGCAGATACTATAGAGACACTTGGTCGCTAACGAGAGGGATAGGACAGATGCAGCCGGTAGGTGGTCAGCAATCTCCATGATGATTTCAGGCGGAAAGTTTAAGAGCGGAAATGGTTTTGGAGTTGATTGAATGTAAGCCATTCCGAGAAGCTATGATAGATGACGGGTAACCTATCTCGCAAAGGTGTTGAGTATTCTGGGCGGATGGAGGGGGTGCGAGATCTTGGGTGGATATTTATATCAAGATTATTCTGATCTTTGTACATTGACAATGCTACGACCATTTGACCCTTAGGCTTTGTCCTCACAATGTTCAGCACCACCGCCACCACCGCCCTCCCTGACCCTAAAAAAGTCCTTCTCATCTCGCCACCATTCTTCTCAGTCGCCATCGAATCATTCGCCCATGTTAGCCCATCGTCGCTCACTCTCAGGGTGAATACCCTCAGCCCTGTTCCATTTGTCCATGACGAATCCTGGTCCAGCCTCTGGCACGTAGAGGGTCCGGTTGCTCTCGAAATCCCTGTCTCCTCCAGTGTTCACGCTGAACCATGCCCAGTCACGCGGCGACCTGCAGTCTCCCAACTGTCGCCAGACTGACGTTTCGACCACATAACCCTTCTCCTCACCCTCCCACGATATGTTGATGCAATAGTCTGTCAGGCAGTAGCTGCATGATCCGCAGGATACGTTGCAAGTTGCGAAGTAACCGTCTCCTTCCTCTTTGTTGGCAAAAAGCTCAGGGATTTGCGTGTGATGGTGGTAAATGGTCTCTCGTTTTCTGGTGAGGTGTGGGCAGAGTGACGTGCCCCATTCATCGATGTATCTCCGAAGCCGACGCGCCTCTCCATGGGAGTGCCACATTGTCTTGATTGATAGCAACATGAGGGTGTCGTCGATGATGCGTGCATACCGAGACTGTGCGCATATGATTCCACGGGATGGCCGAGTGAGCGGAAATTGCTTCTCTAGAGCCTCAACCGGCGGACCATGCGCTGGTCCAAAGAAGTGATGGTTCATGACAATTCGGGCGCGGTTGTATGAAACCAGGCTGCTGTTGTCATTGCCCGTGAAGCAGCGCTTGTCTTGATCCAGGTCATGATCAAAGGGAAGGTCGCTGAGTCCGGTCCAGAGCGCTTTCCAATCGTGTAACCTGTAGCAGTATTCGCAGTAGAACAGCTTGGGAGCGTCTTTCTCCAGCAGTGGTAGTAACCTAGAGCGGTCAGGAATACCCAGGAAACGGCGTTGACCACCATCCGGGAAGAGAATGCGGTAAAGTGGCTTGCAGGTCAAGGCAAGAGGTATAGTGAACATGGGATTGTAGTAGGGGTGGATATGCTCGGCGATCATCTCGATGATTTCGGTGGGAAGTTTCTCAAAGGCGCCCAAAGGAGATCGTGGTGGTGGCGTCTGCTGCGACGTGAAAGGAATGCCCACTCGCTGGAGGAGCCACCCAAAGATACCACCAAGCATGTTGATGGACTGAATAATCTGACAGACTTAAGATAGCAAGTGCTGGTGGCGGATTCTTTTTCAATCGACTATTCAAAAACAATCAAGGTTTGATGGGAAGACCTGAGTCCAGGCAACGCGAAGAAGCTAAGTGGGGCTCATGCATGCCAAGGCGAGCTCAAGGCGCTCTTACCACACATAAATTTCCATCTCCACGGATATCTCTGACTAGACATGGATTTTATCTCGGAATCTCATGGTATTGATTTTGATTCCTCGTTCTTCAGCCTCAAGAAATGGATGCTAATCGCAAAGAGAATATTCTGTTGGGAAAACAAAGCGAATATAGTCAGCGAATTGCTAGATGAAATTCTTCACTTTTCGTCCCCTGAGCCTCGACCTTCATCGGAATTTTAGCGTTGACCAAGTGCCTTCAGATTTCACTCCGCCGAACTGGAGCACTGGCTGTATTCAAGGTCGGTTCAGCCTGCACAGTCCAAGTCCTATTGCGGTGGGGCTAGGCCAAAACCGGGAATTACGTTCACCCATTTGTTCGCCCACTTACGCTTAACATCTGGAGGAGTGCTTTGACCCTCGGAATCATTCCAGAGGCCCATGACGAACCCCGGTCCAGCCTTCAGCAGGCGCTCTTCCCGAAGCTGGTCCGTCGTTTCTTGTGTCACCAAGCTGCGCCAGCTCCAGTCAAACGGCGACCTACAGTCCCCCAAATACTGCCACACGTCCATCTTTGCTACCCAGCCTCGCTCGTCTGTTTTGTTTGTGTTGGTGCAGTAGTCCGTCATACAGAACGCGCAGGAGCTGGATGAGTAATCGCAGGGCATGAACTGATTCGACGTGAATTTGCCTGCAACTAGATCGGAAATTTGCTTTGAGGTGTTTGGGGAATTGCATCTCTGTCCTAGGGGGAGATGAAGACAAATGCATCCAGTATACCATTCCAATTTTTCAATCCAATACCTGAACTCCCCCGCGTTCCCACCCAAATGCCACTGGGTGCTGAACGAGTGTAGCAGGAGGCTGTTGTTAATAATGCGTGCCCGCACCAAAAACTGACGTCTAATTCCAAGGTACCAGATGTGACGCCCCAGATTGGTCTCCAAAGTATCGAGGGTCGGGCCATGTGCGGGTCCGTATAAGTGTCGATTCATGACCAAGCGAGCCTGATGATGTACTATCGGCGTTATGGAACCGATCATAAGTTCCCCCATAAAGGAGGACTGACACGAGTTCCAGATAAATACCTGTGTCCGGTGGATACTCAATGTATTGCGTGGACCATTGGTGCATCTGTCGGCAGATAAAGCAGACGTAATAGCCTGGGCTATCCTTTTCAAGCAGCGGAAGAAGCTCGTACTTCTCAGCGGGTATAAGAGATAGGGTTTGAGGGAAGCACGTACCATAGAGCGTCCTGCAGGTCAAGGCAAGCGAGTTGCTGGATGCAGCGGAGAGGTGTGATGCGATCATCAGAATCAACCCTGTGGGTATGTCGAGGGCGCCCAGAGGATGTGTCGAGGCGGCCCACCTCATGGGCGTCGCCCGGTGCTTCGAAGGTGGTTGGCTCATTTCGACGAGCATCTATCGGTAGAAGAGTTGATAAGGAGGAGGCTGAGATAGCAGGGTATATATATAATCGAGCGTGGGCAGATGCAGGCTAATGAGTCAAGGTGAAGTGGAACCATGGGAGGGCGTGGACGCGAGCTAAGTTTTCTCCACCACTGGCCAGTGATTCTCCACGCTCATGGTCTCAGCCATGCCGTCAATGGCTACTTCGAAGATAAGGTAAAAAATTCTCCTGAACCCCAAAAGGCCCTGCAGCCTCGAGCGAACTGACTAGAATCAAAAAGGGGTTGTTCGTGTACATTGTTTTGGCTAGGCCGCAAAATTTGCACTGACACACAGGAGAACAGAATATCCACTTACATGGCAAGATCGAGTATCCGTGAGGTAGTGTACCCCCGACGTCTTGAGCGCGCACTCATGCGTGAATATGGCCCAATTGATCTTGCCAACACTCGAGCGAGCGTGCAGCCCCCTGCTCAAGAAGCCTTGTAAAGCGCTCGATAAGATTCTCCACAAGAGCGTTGCGCACGCTGGGCGATTGGAGTGAGGTTGCAAAAGAGTGAGTCGGTGTCGAAGCTTGCGATTGAGAAAGCGCGCAGCAAGAGAAGTTCTGGACGATAGACACATTGCAACTAGGCTCAGAGAGGCGACCGCGCCATGGCTTCCTTTCATTAATCTTTCGTGAACACGAGATCTCCTGTTCCCGCGAGCAACCCACGGAGCATGATGGGCACGCCTTCAAGTAGTTCACCATTGGAGGAAGCAGTGGCCATATTCAGAAAGATATAGGATGCGCGTCGGAATAGAAAAGGGAAATTTGCAACCCGACTTTGTTCCCGCAATTCCATTGCCTAATCCGCATCAGCAACTATGAACACTTTGCCAATACAAACAGTGACTGTAGTCAAAGTCAATAAAGCTGGAACCGTCTCTTCGTTCCATGTTGCTCAGATTAAAGAATTTCTTGGAAAGCCGTATCTGCGCACCTGTCTACATCGTCCCCATTTTTACCATCACAGGTCAAAAGCTTACGGGAAATTGGCGTATTTGAGCTGAGAATCCTTATTTTATGCACCACGACGAATTTTGTTTCAATTTCAGGCCATGCATGTGATGCCACTTTGACTCCTCCCCCGCTAGAATCTTGCAGGCTCGCGTAAGGTCTTCGGAGTAAGAACTACCCGCTAATTGGAGACTTGCACCAACCATTCATTGTGAGCCACCTGCTAAATCCCCTGACACTCGCCGGCACAAATTGGTTTGAATGTGAACAAGAACAGAGCAGTTGGGTCTGGGTGGTTGTGAAACACCAAGAGTGGGAAGAGGATTGTGGTTGCGACTTTCGATACAGCCATATTCTTCATATGCGTAGCCAGAATACCCTTACGAAACCATTGTTTGAGAAGGCGGCCAGGTGGTAAGTTAAGGGCTCACAGCATCTGAATCGGGCCAAAGTTCAAAAAGCCACAACCTGACAATTGGAATGCGCTATTGCTTCGATCCTTTTGCCTCCCGCAACCAAAATCAAAACCGAAAACAACACAGCAGACCTTGAATTTCCACCCGTGAACAGAACAACGAACATGGCGACGAATTGCCATCAACCCATCCCGAAAACAAAGTTGCCTGAGATTCCCCATCTAGTTATGTACATTGAGAAGCTCGGGAGCGTTCTCTGGATCTTAGGAGCCTGTCTCGTCATCGGCTCTCCTGCTTCGGCCACACTCGACTCGGCTGCTGGCTCCCCCTGAGGCACCAGAGCTTTCATCATCGTGTGCACGTCTGCCTGGATCGCCTGGAGAGAGTCCAGTAGAGGGCGAAGAGCAAGAAGAAACGTCCAAATGGTCCGAACGGCCGTGATGAGCTTTTCAAGCTGATGAAAAGAGGCACTCTTCCTGACAAAGAGGCTGAAGATCGTGGCAACTAGCGCCAGAAGAGAAGAAATGGCTCCGATCATGGTCCAGACTGTCGGGAACCAGAAAACAAATGACGCACTCAGGGTGGTCGCAAAGAGAAGCAGATTTGTTGGTACGAAACGGGGCAAAGATTTGAAGCTTCAGTGTCAGGTGTTGAGGAGAAAAGAAAACTGGAGGAAACGGACAGGTCGGCACTGTTATAAACACTGCACGCCCACTACTGCCTTCTCGACCCAAGACGAGGCAGGACTTCTCTACACCATTGCCATTTGAAGAAAGCGAGCAGGAGGAGAAAGGCAAGTATGATTTGGGTTCCGAGGACTTTGGATGCGCGAGGGCAGCTACGATACCATCAAGACAGTTGACCAGGAACACCAACCCACTTACTCCGAACCATGACATCTGTACCTTCGGATTCTCTCCATCTGTTCGCAACAGTTCCCGGTCTGGAGTCTGCGCAAACCGTCGTGCGCGGTTCATCTAGTGTCTTTCTTGTTGCCATACTTTTCCAACCCCAATCAAATGGAGATCTACAGTCTCCCAACTGTCGGTATACTGAAGTTTTTACGGCATAGCCCTGCTTTCCCCGCCACGATATGTCGATGCAATAATCCAGCAGACAGAAGGCGCACGATCCCCAGGAGTGATGACAAGAAGCGAAGTAGCTGGGCGCGGCCTTGGACTCGACAAGCTCGGGAAGCTGCACTCTGTATTTGGGAATGAAACCTTCTGACAGGCTAAGGTGCTGACAAAGTTTCCCTCCGTATAGTTCAAGGTAGGCCCGCAACTCTTTCATATCACCGTGCGAGTGCCATAAGGTCCTTGCCGATAATAGCATCAACTTATCGTCAACGATGCGTGCGTGGAGAGACTGAGATTCCCTTACACCATGTAGAGGGAGATCGTACCAGTGGCGCTTCTCGATGTGGCTGGGAGAGATCCCGTGCGTTGGTCCGTAGAAGTGTCGATTCATGATCAGGCGCGCATGATGGAAGGGAAGCGTGACGCCCATCGGAAGGTGGAGGTAGTCGCGGCGAAGATCCTGGGTGCATGGGAGCTCGTTTCGCTTGCCGAAATGGGCGGGAAGGAGCGTGCCCCAGCGTATGCACCATCGATGCAGCTTCACGCAGTAATGGCAGAAATAGAGACTGCCAATGTCCTTTTCGAGTAGTAGAAGCAACTCTTGCTTTTCGGCAGTAGCCAGATTGGGTTCTCGCGGAAAGCATATGTTGTAGAGTGGCCGACAGACTAGGGCGAGGGCGATGGTAGAGGTCATAGGCAGATATGAGGTGATCATCAGTATGATCTCGGTGGGAAAAGCAAAGGCGCCCAAGCTCGATCGAGGGCGGCACAGTCGATGCAGCACCAATAAGCTAGTAGGAAGCCATCCAATTCTCATGTTCGCGATACTTGCTGGGTTTAAAGATGAGACGAGGATGCAGGTCGTGATGTGTTACAATGAGGGCAAGGATGAAGGCAAGGTTGAGTGTTGAATGTCGAGTGTTTTCCGGCGGCGATGTGACGGAAGCCGTACAATTTTCAGCGGCTTCATCGTCTCGTGCAGGCTTATGTAATTACTACCAAACTACAAACTAATGGCGCACTCGGTGTTATCTACAGCGTACTTCTACCCCCCTCTCCCCCTTTATATAAGGCATCCCCAGGGGCCTTTATTGATTATATAACTGTCACTATGTTATCATCGTTAGCAAGGACGATTTTATCCACCTCCTCATCACCAGCGGCGACCGTGCTGGAAGACTGGGCGGGCTATCCTGGATAAAGCCTAGCTTCAACACCTTGCCAGTCCACAACTTGAGGCTTGCGAGGCGAAGCGCGCAAAGTGATGGCAGTTGGAGGAATGAGGATCGATTCGCCGGTCAAGCTGCTGTGCACTCAGAAGTCTACACACCAGTAGCTACGAGACCAGCTTCTCAGTCTGCCTCTGAAGCTCGTGGTCGAGTCAGTATATATATCGCACGCCAGTCGGTGCGAAATGGGCATCAAACATCTGCACACCACTCGGCACATTCAGCGCAGCGATACTTCCAACCACCTTGGGGTACCCTCCACGCTCAATTACCCACCGCACTATCTGGGGACACGCAAACCACCATGTATCTCCCCCTCGCACTCATCTTGTCCATCTCAACCCTCGCAAACGCTCTCCCGCTGGGCGTCCGCCTCTCCCAACTGGCCTCAAGGCGAGAATAAGAAGACGATGGCGTGCGCGAAGGATTGAGGGGGCTGGTTGGTGAGGTTCTTGCTTGTATATACCTGTTTCACTGTCTTTTGCGCGACGATCAGCACTTCATTGTATATAGCTTCTTGGCGGCTGAATTGCCTATTATGACACCTTCTCATTTGCAGATTGTTCTAACTTGTCACTGGGGTTCGGTATACTGGTGGATGGAGGGAGTGATCTAGGGAATCTCGGATGCGACTTCATGTAACAGACTCAAAGAAATAGGAGTAAGGAAAAGAAATTTCGGAATTGTCAAAGTAGTAATTCCATTCCGAAATTCTGCGTCGGAATTGTGCTGTCAGCAGTTAACGCCTAGCGCCGCGCTAACGACGGATCCGTGCGAGAACTGGCGGCTCGGAGTGAATTGAGAGTCGGAGCATAAGAATACGAGCCAAGAAATTAATCTCGAGTAATCAATGATTACATAGGCAATATAACAAGCCCGCATTAATAGAATAAGTGACTAGATAGACTGACATATCGCACAGATAAATCATGCCAAGATAGTTCCCACACCTGCTCTCTGATTAGTCTCTCCTCTACGCAGTATATTCAAAAGCTTCCCGCACCTCTAACCCGCTGCACCGCACCCACCACCCCCTTCGCCCACGAGAACCTCCCCGGGTCCTTCCCAATCGCGCCCTCCGCCTCATTCCCCTCCGCATCGCGCCAAATCCCATCCTCCTGAGACGCCTTTCCATAAATATGCGTATCTGCCCAAGTCAGCACAATGCACCCTCACACACTGAACAAAACTCACTCTGGTTCTTCTTTATCGCATCCATCCAGTCCCGACAGATCTGCTCCGAATCAATCATGATATTCACCTCCATGGAATGATACCAAGACTGCGTGTCCTGATTCCCATTCCCCTGGATTCCCAAATGCCCATCCACAATCATCAGCTTGATATGGCAGCTCCTGGCCTTGAACTTGTTGTGTATAGGCATGGTTTGGTCCTTTGCAACGTAGTAGTGCACATGTAAGCGCTGCTTTGCCTCGGCGTCGAGATCCTGGTACAGCTTGTTCGCGACCATTTCATTCGTCCCGCCTTGGAATGGCAGTAGCTCACCCGCGTCGTTGTATCCGAGGCAGACGTAGTACGTCACGTCGACCTTGTGCTCTTGGAGAGCGTACTTTAACGTGGGCAGAAGCGCCGCGGCGTTCAGGTCGGGCGATTGGATGAAGATGGAGCGTCTGGCGTTGCGGATGGCAGAGAGCCAGGCTTCGTTTTGCGGGACGCTGACGCTTTGGTGGTTGAGGGCGCCCCAGGGGCGGCGGTTGACGAGGGCTATTGGGAAGGGGGAGTGCGGCTTGTGGGGTACCATGGGGACCATTTCTTCGTCAGCGGAACACTCTGGCGCAGTGCCTTTGCGGGATATCTTAGTCGGGAGGTTGAGGTGTCTGGTGACGGCTTGCATTGGGGTTTCGCCATTGACTGGTTGTAGCGCGCGTTGCATTCGGCGCAGTTCGCTGGCTAGATCGGAGTCGTAGTGTGGGTCGCCGGCAACATGTAGTGGTAATGGCTCGCTGCGCTCCTCTTCGTGCATCACAACGTTCGTCACTGAATCGTGTGGGTTCCGCTTGAAGATGCCTTGGAAGGTGGGGTCTTCAAAGGTGGGTAACTTGGTGTCCATGCGCGCTGGCGAGGTTATACACGGCAGTGGCGGCTGCAGCTGCGCATACCACGACAGGAGGGCTGTATCGTAGAGAGAGTCGACAATGGCTCCCTCCAGCTGGGTCATCATTTCCAGGTTGTCGTTGTCTTGTATGTTGTTGCTCTGTACAATTGCAACCCTGCGGTCGACAATCATGAACTTGGAATGGAATGTGCCGAGTGCCGGACGATGGTAGTTTTGAACCTCAAGATCGATGTTGGGTATCTCGGCCGGGGAAGGCAACTTGACGGCGTCGCTGGTATATTGTTCGGGGGTCATGATCTGATGATTATTGATGATTTGCTTGATGTTGCCGCGGTCATACATGAGCTTGACGACCACGCGTTCTCCTCTTGCGCCTGCTCGCGAGGACAGCTCGCGCAAAGAGTCCGTGATTAGACGCGATGCATTGGAAGCGGTCCAAAAGTTTGTTGCGAGGAATACCTCTTGTTTGGCGCGGACGATGAGATTTGACATGTGCCTGCAGATGTCCGGTAATGGGGCCACAATGGACAGTGGAATCACACCATTGCTGCCCATCAGGCTCGGACTGACCATTCCCGCGAGGGGATCGTGCTCGAGCGAGCACAGAGCATCATGGAAGCATTCCAAGAACAGCGTACTCGGCACTGCCTCTCCCCAGTTTCCGCATCGGCGGGCTCGATCCAGATCCTCGGGCGTTGGCTTTGTCCGCTCGTGTGGCGGTTTGTGCTCGATTACTGCAGTTTCCACTCCACCATACAGTTTCTCTGCGAAATAACCAGGAGCCTTCGATTGGTCTTTGGCATATTCGCTGCTGACACTGGTGCCGTTTGTGCATAGTCGAAGGAGTTTGTCTGATATATGCGTTGCCATTGGGATCACGGGAGTAGCGTTTCGTCTGAGGAATAGGACCTTTAGGAGATACGTAAAGAGTGCAACGGTAAGTAATGGAGGCAAAGCGGAACGGATGCACGCCGCGAGCCCTCTATAAGCCTCCATGAAGCTTGGAATCAGGGCCATGGCTGCTGTGGAAAGCAGTACGCGGCCCCGGGCTTTGTGACGTTGTTTGACGATATTCTGAGCCGCGCCAGGTTTAAGCCCACCACTGAGCGTTGAATACGGAGGTTAGCGACACCCAGAGCATGCCAGGGATGCTAACGGAGCGCCGCATTGGTGTTCACTCTCACAAAAGCTTGATTTTGGCTTGTTCAAATGCTTGGTCTGTCTGGACAAAGGCTTGATCTGGTAAGCGCTTTGTTGATTGGTGCGGTTAAATGCTCAGAAAGCTTAGATTCGCTTCGTAAAGCTTGTTTTTTTACGAACGATGACATCGCCAGCTATCTCTACTAGGGCACCAGTCAGCGGAATCGGATATTTAGGGAACGCATGTTGGCTCTGGGGTGGGGATGCATAACATTGGTTGGAAAAGAGACTCCCTTGTCGCGGGATGATCGGCAAACTGAGCGCCGAGATGGCAGAAAAACTGACGTGTGCAGCCGGTGCTTGACACATTCCGCACCACAACACCACACGCCAACGTCGTATCACTAGCACTTTCACTAGGCTTGCAACGATGTTTCTCGATGGCGACGACGGAGTTCGTGTTGGAGGGTCAAGATGGAGGGTGAGAAGCGGATTACCCCACTTGGCTGAGTGGCGCGTGACGACGGGAACTGCGGGGCGGCGCTGTCCGAGAGCGCAGGAGGCACACCGCAGAAGGCACACCGCAGAAGGCGCCGCTGCTAGCCATGTTGACTCAGGCCTCGACGCCTTTTCTCCCCCATGGTGACTCTTCATTTTCCCTTCTTCGCTCTATCAGAATTCTTCGAGTAGTAGCATGCCTCCCTGGCTGCCCTTTGCGCCGCCATGACCGAACGCCGCTTGCCAGTCAAGCAGCTGGTAATTCTCTGTAACCCACCCCCTTCTATACACTTCAGTGAACACTGCTGACCGGTCTGCACAGCAATATGTCGCTTCGCCGAGCCCATCGCCCTCACGTCCGTCTTCCCCTACATCCCCGAAATGATGGAGTCTTTCGGCGTCCCCGAAAACGACATCGCGTGGTGGGCGGGCTTCGCGTCGGCCTCCTTCTCGATATGCCAGGCCATCACTGGCATGGCTTGGGGCGCGGCGTCGGATCGCTTCGGCAGGAAGCCGACTATACTCATGGGGCTGTTCAATACCATGGTGACGATGCTGATTTGGGGCTTCTCGACGAGTCTGCCCATGGCGATAACGGCGCGCGCGCTGCAGGGCTTGGGGAATGGGAATGTGGGGATATTGAGGACTACGGTGGCTGAGCTGTGTCCCTGGAAGGAGCTGCAGCCTAGAGCGTTCAGTATCATGCCTTTGGTGTATACGATTGGGGCCATCTTCGGGCCTACGTTGGGTGGCGCGTTGTCGAATCCACTTAGGGTAGACCCTCGAAAACCACGTGGAACCAAGTTCTTGGAGAGGTTTCCGTATATCCTGCCTAACTTGGTTGCCGCGACATTGTTCTTCATCGGCATTATCACGGGGTGGCTTTTCTTGAAGGTGAGAAAGCCCGTTCGCTCGGGTGAAGATATCCATGCTAACGGGTACAGGAAACTCTGGAGACGAAGAAGCACGAGCAAGACTTGGGTTTGAGGATCGGTGCGAAGATCACTGCATCGGTGCGCAAGACGCTAAACATCCCGAGGCGCCAGAAGAAGCATCGCCCTGAACGCGAGCCGCTCCTGGGCCAACAGAAAGCCATCAACGATGAAGAGGTCGCTGCAGAGCAACCAGTCATCCGGGTCGTCGAAGAGCCGATAAAGCTTCACGATGCGCTCACGTTCCAGACGACGTTGAACTTGGTAGTATACACGCTGCTAGCGCTGTATACCCTCGCGTTCGACCAGGTATGCCTGCATTCCATTCCACTGTCACACAACCAGCTAACACCAGAAACAGCTCTTACCCGTCTTCATGCACCACCCACCCCAATCCCTCGACGACCCCAACGTCACCCTCCCCTTCAAATTCGCCGGCGGCTTCGGCATCGACTCGCGCCGCATCGGCGCCATCTTCACCGGCTACGCCGTCTCCTCCACGCTCTTTCAATTCCTCGTCTTCCCGCCTCTGACACAGCGCCTCGGTGTTCTGCGCTGCCTGCGGATTGCCTTCTTCACCTTCCCGTTCGTCTTCTTCCTCACGCCCTTCATCTCTTTAATCCCCAGTCGCACGGGCAAAGAAATCGCCATGATCCTCCTCCTAATCGTGCGCGGCTTCGGCGGCACGTTTGCGTTCCCGACGTCGACTATTATGCTCACGAATAGCGCGACGAGTTTGAGGGTGCTGGGGACGATCAACGGGGTGGCGACGAGCGTGTCGGCTGTGGGGAGGGCGGCAGGACCGGCATTTGGGGGTGGGCTGTTTACGTGGGGGGTGAAGAAGGGGTATATTGTTGTGCCGTTTTGGACGCTCTCCGTTATCTCGTTTGTGGCGTGGATTCCGACGTGGTGGTTGGTCGAGGGCAAGGGTTTTGGGGATGATCCGGATTCGGACGAGGAGGATGTGCTTTCGGCGAGTGCTTCGTCTACTTCGTCGATCGTGGACGATGACGATGTCAAGCCTGTGAGGGAGGATGAGGATGCGTTGCAGTCCGAGTCGGAATATGGCGAGCCGACGAATTTGTTGAGTTATACGAGTACGCGGGATAGTGATGCGGTGGCTACGGATGATGATTGGGATCTGAGCGATGAGGATGCGGTGGAGAGGAGGCGTGAGAGGAGGCAAAGTGCGGCGAGTATGGGACTGGATAGGAGCCGGTCGAGGGGACGGAGGATAAGGCCTGTGAGGAGGAGGACTTCGGTTCCGTTGGGTATGGGGCATGGGTTTAGGAGGTTGAGTTCGAATTTGGGGAGTACGGGGATCGGAGCCGGTGGGGCGAGCTGGGGTGGTACCTAGCGCTCAGCGTTCATCAGACGGTACTTGAGCGGTATGAAAAGAAGTCGAGCAGCATCGGGCTCGGTGCCCTAGCCCTGCGCAAATCTCCTAGAGGCTCTTGCCATGCCTACATGTGGCCAGTCATTCCTATTTCTGCCACTCAGAACCTCTCACCGAAACTTTGGTTTCTTCGCCAGTCTGTCCAATTCCGGAAGCACCCTCTTTCGACCCCTCACGGCGATCAACCTGTCCCGTTGCATCTTCTCAGCGTCTCCGGTTGTATCCTTTGAGATGGTGGACTTGATGTACATGGGAGATGTGAGAGTGAAGCCTTCGGAGGTTGATTTTGGAACTTGTCCCAGCCTCCCTACCTGTGGTGAATTGTTTTGGATGGCCCCACCTTTTGCTTTCCGCAGCTTCATTCCCGAAATCATATCTTCTAACTTCCGAATCCGGTCGCATAGGTCTGGGATCGACAAATTCACCTGGAACCCGATGAACATTCGCAATGAGTGAGCAGTATTGTGGGCTTCCGTCGCATTGCCGCACTTTCACTAGATCAGTTTTCGACAAATAAAGACTTCCGTGTTCCGTGAGTCGCCAGGAAGAATAGAATAAGGACATGGTTTAGACTTACATTGAGGTATATATTTTTCGACGTTTCCGCTAAATTAGACAATTTATTCATAAGGAGGCCCAAGCCTACATATTGTGGATTCACTTTCGCTCGTATTCCATCCTGAACCTCTTCCACGGTCGTCAAATCTGTGAGCTCTATAGGGATAGTCCTCAGAACCGCATATAAATTTCCGATTCGACGTCTGAGTTGTAGCCGGGCGGCTTCTATGTCGTCAAGCCAATAGCGCGTCGCTGTAGTTAACTCTGGTGCGCTGCACTTAAGGTAGAGACGATCGAGTGCTCGAGGCAGGATGTCAAGAGCGTCCCGCAATCGAGTCATCGCCACGAACACCCTTTAGCCTCAAGGACACTTTAGCCAAGCTTGAGTGCTGCAGATCTTGAAAAGCGACTTTGATGCGTCTCGGCTTCTACAACCCGCGGACAATGCTACCTACACGACTGCGCCTTTGGATGTCAGTAGTGATCACCAAATATCATGTCAGCCTTCCCAAAGGTCGAGAGCATGACTGGGGAAGTTGGCCTGAAACGTACCTCTCTTGACAAGAACCCAGCAAACAGGCTTCGTGCGGCGCTGCGTCCCGAGAGTGCGAGGGGTTTGCTCGTGATGAGGAGTTGCGCAGGCAGAAGCGATTCACGGCTGAGGAGGAGGAGATGATTTTCCAGCCTTCTACGGGGTCTACTGACCCAACGCGTGACACGTTGGCAGCCACTGATTCGCGCAGCCTTGTCTGTACCTTGGCGATCAGCCTTGCGGGATCAGCCTTGCGCGCTTCCGTGTTCAGGCCTTCATATACGTAACAACTTTCCGCCGTAGGGAGCGATCCTCATGTCTTGTTCCGCTCAGAATAGGAAAAGCTCACATATAAGATTATTTAAGTAGTCATCACATGAACCTTGGGAAACACGCCAAAGTCAACGTTCCCGCCTCCTATTGTCTCCAGGCAACTCGGGCACTCTCTCCGACATCATAGCTCTCATCTTCGATAGCACTCCCCTTTTAGACTCTCCTGCAGGAATTGGATCCTTGGGGCGGCATTCATCCACGACTTTAATTATATCCTTGACGTTCGCCCAGATGGCAATCAAGTTCCGCTTCTGATCCTAGTCAAGTTGTCAATTTTTGTGTCCGTCTACAAAGCGTACCAACCCTTACCTCTTCAAGCGATTTGCCCCATTTTTCGGCCTCGCCTGTGAGCTTGTAGATGTCGAGATGTGCCTTTTCTGCATCTTCGAGTTGAATCAAGCGCCCTGGGACGCGCGACGTCCCGGTTGGAACCGTTCCTATCGGAGCAATGTGCCTTAGTGCTTCCTGATTAAGGTGTCTTGAGATGACACTGCTGCTGGCAGTCCGAGACGCTAAGACAAGGTAGACCGTACAAAGACGTATCACGTCGTTACACATACTCTAAAAACCTATCAGTAAGATACATATTTGATGTGCAACGTGGCAGCTCACATGGAACTCGGGTTTCGTTAGCGTAGGCTGGGTCATTGTTTGTTCCAGATCAGAAACTTGTTGGGACTTTCTGGCATAATGATCCAAGAGATGCTGGTACTTTTCGGTGGCAAGTTTAATGCTCATCTCAACATCCCGTAGATGGGCACACAGGCCTGGGACCACGTGTTCGAACAGGTCCTTCCACATATTAGAATGGTGATGGAAACGTACAGTGAGGCGCTTACTAGATCTTCTATGACCTTCTCATGATCCTCGACGGATGTCCTTAGTTCGGCAATCTTGGCGGACCGTTCTCGCAAATCAGGCTCCCTACCCACGAGATCACTTTGGGTCTTTTTCGCCTTGACTTCGAGTCTGTCAAACTCCCGAGCATTATTCCCGGCCCCATCGCTCTTCCTGCACGGACTTTTGGCCTTGATGTCGTCTTCAATCTTGTTGACCTCCCTTTCCAGCTCCAAAATGCGTCTGTTTCTGTATTGTTCGCGAAGTTTGTGGTTTTGCGCTTCTGTGACGAATTTTGCTCCTTCTGATAATTGCTCCCATTCCGCCATTGGATGCCATACGACGTTCCAGGCAAACGCGGCCCAGGTGGCTGAATACGACATTAGTAGTTTATTACGTACGACCTTGTGAACTTACTTTCGCTTCTCTCTTGCCTTCGCCGCTCTTCTCTTTCTTTTGCTTTCTCATACCTAATGGGTGTGGCATCGATCTCCTCTTCAAGCCTATCAAGTTCCCGGCGTTTTTTCACGAGTGTATCGTTTAGTTGCTTCAATTCCTCATCCGTAGACGCGATGGTTTCCCCCAAAGTGTCGCGTTGCTTTTGAAACTCCTTGAGCTGAGCCTTGCATTTTTTCAGCTCCTCGCTCCGTTTGCTGTGTTCTTTTTCCGCAGCTTTCAATTTCTTGTCTTCGGTTGCCCGTCTCGCCTCAGCGTCACGTTTGAATTCGGTTACGCGAGCTAAGGCTCGTCAGTGTCGTTGCTTGGCCGATTACGTTCCCAGTCAGACGTACCATGTGAGGTGTCCAGTAGGGTCACCAAATTAGACACATGATTCTGAAATGCCTCCCAGGAAGATACAACTTCGGTGGTTCTTTCGATGATGTCGTCGTGAGCGTCTTGAAGTTGTCGCATAAAGGATGCGACATCTCGTCCCACACGCTCTTCGATTGGCAGCAGACGACAGCGCAGCGCTCGCATTATCTAGAGGTTTTAGTATCCTGTCAAGGTGAGGTTTTCCATGGTTGCCTACTTGTCCGTCAAAGAGACATAGATCTTGCGCTCTTTGACTGATGAACACCATGTCGGTTTCTAGTTTGCCCAAGCTATCTGTGCACATTTCACGGCATATATTCAACGATTCTGCTATTGTCCTGCGCCCGATACATCCTCAGCACCACGCATGACGGTGTTGGAGGAGAACTTACTGGCTCTTGGAGACCGGTATATGGCCAGATAGGCAAACCAACAAGTGTCTGTACTGAACTGGGCTAACTTCCACTAATGCATCCGCTACGTGCTTTAGAATCTTCAAACCATCGACGAAAGTGGGATGTCGAGCTGCAGCATACTCGGTCATCAGGAATGCTCGGATGTCCTTGTGTATCTCGTCTTCTACTTCTGACACGGCGTCTTCTCGCTCGTATTTTTCAGGTAGGTAATGACGGCCTGGCCGGTAACCACGCTCACTGTGTGATGCAATGGATGGCTCGCCGCGTTTGATAAGAGCTGTATTGGCTGAATTGGCCATATCGAAGATAATGTCGAGTCGAGTTTCGTGAAAGCACCAGGCGGGGCATTTATGGCAATGGAGCTTAGCCCGAGAAACATTTGGCCGCCTTCAATGTTCCAGAAGCAAAGCTACCACATGTCGTATCATCCCCAAGATCATGTCGGCGATATCAATGCATATACCGTGGTCACGGGACTAGCCTTGCGAATATGTATAAGGCAAGCGAGGAGCTGAGGCTTGGCTGCATCAAGGCTGCGCGGCCAACCTCTCCGATAGGTTGTGCTCTACATCGGTTGGAAGACCATGACCATACGCAACCACCACCAAGGCGATCGGATAGCCTCATCGGGTCGAACTGCTTGAGATTGTGGAGCGACCTCACGAGATGTTCAGGTGCGCTGCGCTTCAGCCCCAAGCCACACTGCCAAGCCTAGCGACACCGCTGACCAACGAGATAAATTTGCCTACCTCTCGGTTGACGGTGGGTTGAACGCCAATCACGCAATCCCTCCGCGGTCAACGATGGGAACGTCGGACCTCCAATGGCAAATGTCCTATGTGTTTCCACCACACCCCATCATGCAATACTAACGAGCATGGAGACATCCATCGGGATACCAAGGGCTGTCTGATGTGCCTCCCCAAAGTAGGTACTGCAGTTTTCCACGTCCGACCATCGGGATGAAACAGTCAGGTTCTCACTCGTGATAATAGGTATTCCTGAAGGGACTCACAGGGTGTCACGGGCCACCTAGCCCCTCAAAGAATTCTATCGGACTTAGAAACACGTAGTACTCTTTCCAGGATTATGCTGCGCCGTTTTGTCCAGACGACTTTGGCATGGTAAAGCTGCAAGGTGTTTAAGGTCGCCGCCAAGCGCCTGGACCACCTCGTCCTTTTCTAAAGCGGAAGCGGCCGAGAGCGTACCTCCCTGTACGCTTCCGTGTCCATGCCTTCCTAGATATGTAACAACTTGCCGTCGCAGGGCACGATTACACCGACTGCTATCTTTTACAGAGTCACACAGATTTCTTGCTGGACATTACGGGGCTCTTTTAGGATCTCTTGCAGTTGCTCATAAATTAGTCTAAGGTCTTACATTCATAAAAACTCCATCGCCGATGTACATGAATGATACACGACTACTTCACAAGCCTTGTCTGTACCTTCGCGATCAGCCTTGCGGGATCAGCTTTGCACATTTCCGTGTTCAGGCTTCTTAGATGTGTATTGCCAAAAACAGAATGTTTTGTTTAGCATCATGAAGCTTTTCTAGACTCCCTCGCAGTTTTCACATAATCATGCCTAAGATGTATTGTCAAACAATAACAAGTAATTGCTCCAAATCGTTGATACCAAGCCATGAGGAATGAAAACCAAGATTAGAATGAAAGCACAGCTTGTGCCGAAGATTCCGGGATGATTTCGTAAGTGTACTGTATCGGTGCGACGACATCGGCGAAGAACGTGCGCCGAAACGAAGCATGCTCAAAGGTGTTCATGGCCGCAGGACCCGGGAATAAGAATCTCAAACAGCGATCGACAGCATACGCGTATGCAGTTGACGTCTCTAGGATAAGGTCCGAAATCTGATACTGAGCGACTTCGAAGTCATCGACAAGACTTGTCGGCGTCTGTGGCGCCTGACCCTTGGCCGCCTCGTATTCGCGTCTGATTCTGGAGAATGGCTTGTTGAGACCGAGTTCGATGAGTCGAAGAGCCAGAGTATATAGCGTAATGTTTTGGATTTGCCTGGTCTGATATGCGGTGCCTGGGGGTGTCTGTGAGGGGCTGGATGCTGCTGGTGTATCATGGAATAAATGAGAGAGATATGGGTGGGGCGATGGTCGCAGCGTATTGGAGGAATGCATGTGGTCCAAGAATAGCTGTATCTTGTCCGCATCGAGTCGATCGTCCATCCACGGAGAGTCACTCAAGTGAAGCACTGCCCAGGTAAGAGCGGCAGCAATCCCGAACCTGTGTCTGCGATGCAATCCTAGACGGCAACTGGTGGCTTGGTCCGTGTCTCTCGCCAAGAAAGCCTCTATGCCAATCGTTCGCTTCGTCGATCCGGCCCCCATGCTAGTAAAGCCGTCTAGATATGCTAGACGAACTTTTGTCGAAGGATCAGAGTTTGGAACGGCAAGGTGAAACGGACTTCGTATGGCGGAGCGTAGTCGGCTGCATAGCTGGACTGGGTGGCTAGGGGGTATGGAGGGGCGCGCGTTAGGGCTAGTGGTAATGACAGGAGAAGACGATGTAATGGCGTCGTTTTTGCCTGGCTGCACAACTAGAGGCGACTGACTACCGGCTGATGGCTTGGGGGTCTGTGGACGTAATGAGTGCTTAATAAAGCCCACCATCTTCTTCCTTCTTCCGTGCTTGTCAACCGGTTGCGGTTGTATAGCTGGTGAATTAGATGCGGCAGGCGAAGGCGTTGAAGGTGGAGTTATCGTCGCCGGGCTAGCCTTCAGAGGCTCAGACGAGGGCCGAGGCTGCGAGGTAGTCGTGGTCTCCTCGACATTGAGAGACAGCATGCACCATTTCAATCCCATGGTACCCGTTGGTGCCGATGTGCCTTTACCAGATAATGCCAATGAAAATGCCTGCGTAATCCTCGTCTTGGGATCATACCAGTCGAGCTGCATGTTCCCTCGGTGTGCTGTGGAACATTGGCACTCGAAACCGGCACTAACGGCTTTGTATATGGTTTGTATACTCTGCCGTATCATCGTGGTTCTTTTCTCGTCGTAGCGTGTTCTGATATGATTTATGATTCGATGCTCAGAATCCGGTAGTGCTTCTCGGTGTTCCAGACCACAGTTCTGAAGTGCTGTGTTCCAGTTCTGAAGTTGCTTGAATATGTCTGCTCTCTGTTTGCGACCGAAACTTCGTCTGACGCGGTTCCATTCCCAGTTTACTCGGTCTTGTTTTGCGTCTGACCAGTCAGGCTATCAAAAAGAAGTTAGAAAATGCACATCACAACAGGCTGGACTCCCTCGACAACGGAATGGCTTGGATGAATTCAACGACAAAATCAAATCTTACCGGGCCTTGAGCGTCAGGATACAAGTCCTTTGCAATAGTAGTCATCAGCTCGTCCATCTCGCGGATGATATGCATAAAGTCCGCGCATTGGTGTGGATGCTGTACTTGCAGTAACTGTTCGACCTCGAGCATCGTTGTTTGGTCCGTTGGCTCAATTCCCACAGACTTGAGCGTCGCATGCAACTGCTGCTTTTGAAGAAAAATCTGTATTCGAATGGTCTCAATTGTATCGGACCAATTCCGGATGCCTTTGATCGGATCCCAAGCACTCTTGTAGCGATCCAACGCGAAGATAATCAGCGGCACAGCGCCAAGGACGATACCTGCCACCTCCATCTTGTTTAAAGCCAACGCGCACCATGCGAGACTTTCGGTGACTGGGCAATGGCTGGCGCTGTCCGGTGTGGTTCTATTGGGTTTGCGCTTGGCGCTTCGTTTCTTCCGGCCTCGTACCCAATACTACTCAATAGTATCCTTTTCGCTCGAGAAGTCTTTAGAGATAGCGTGTCAGAGGGTCCCTTCAGTGGAAAGATATGTCAAAGATCCTTCGGCTGAGCTTTTGTAGTGAAGTGGTAGAGAGCTGCACGTTGCTTTTCAGCCTCAAGTGGGGTATTTGTGCTTACCTAAGGTCGGCAACTGCTAACCGCCAGCCTGATCCAAAAAGAATGGAAAATTTCATCTACTGTTCCACAGGTGCCTTGCTTTGTTTCCCACAAAGTCTCTCAATATGTCCGACGGTGCGCAGCCGCTAGTGGCTAAACCTACCTCGGACGAAAACACGGATCTCTCCCTCTGTTATGTCGAGGCTCTTGTGAACTACCGGGACCTGATACTCGACTTCGATCGCTTATCCAGAGCCAATGATGAATTCCAACCATTAGAACGAAGACATGGTAGACGTGTCCTCGAAGACTACGGCAGACTTCGCATTTGGGGAGAAGAGACTCGCGCCGCTTTGCCAGCTGGGTCTCGGGGATCTCTGGACGATACCTTGAGAAAAGATAAATCATTGATGGATACAGTAGCTAGCATACTGAAGAAAATCAAACGACAGATTCAGAGTGGTAAATGAGTCATTACCTTCAAAGAAATGCAGCTAAAGTGAGACAGCGGATAAGATCATCGAGGAGTTTCGCAAACTGGACCATCCAATTCCAGGCCTACTTGAAGAGACCAGTGCCAGCTCAGATAGCGAAAGTGATATCGATTCAGACGATAGTGAAGATGATTCCAGTACAACAGGTACACCTTCGATCAAGCTACTCTCCCTACTCCTCCGACACGCTAGAGAAGACGTCCAGACTCTAAGCCAAGTTACTCTATTAATCAGTAGATCGGGATATACAAGGAGGTACATTCATTCAACTAAAGATGACGAACTGAGTCCGTCGGTCGCTCATTATGCTGGCTTTGACCTAAGGCATGTCACTGAAAAAATCATCCAATGGAATGTGACGAAAACAAGCGACGAAGTTGCACCTGCAGTTACTCCAGAGATATTACAGGCACGAGATGCAGTAGAAATGTATCCTGACTTTCCGGTATTTCTGGCCCAGAGACTGGCAAGGGCGAATACAAGACGCCGTCAGCAGCTGGTATATTGGTCCACTCATCCGGATCAGACCCCAGGCATCGTCAACATCCCCGACCCAAAAATCACAGCGTACGACTCAGCTACGGATGATCCAGGGTCCACTGCTCATTTTGACCCGTCAATGGAGCAAAATCGTCCTGTGGAGGTTCCTGAGACTTCCGATCATGGACCGAAGTCGGTCGTGACCGGGAAGACCTATTCGACTGTGGTGTTATCTGATGTTTTCGGTGCGCAGACCGAAGGCGGGCCAGAACGAACAATATACGCTGAGTCAGTGACGGGAATTTCGAGATCCAATCGAGTACCTGACGTGCCGCGCTCCGCATTACAAGATGATACCTTTGAGTGTCCTTACTGCCGCTTATCACTGGATTCCTTGAAAATGAGGAATCGCACAGAGTGGAAGTAAGCAAACACATTTGTATGTTGACTGGTATGTTCTGACGCTTCACAGACGTCATGTCTTCAGAGACCTCAGACCCTATGTCTGCACCTACGACAGCTGTCAGAATCCCGAAAAGCAGTACCTCAGACGACATGATTGGGTCTATCATGAGATGCAAATGCATCGTCGACAGTGGCATTGTGAAGAGCACGACATAAGCTTTCATTCCAAAGCCCTTTTCATTGGCCATATCGAGCAATCGCATGCACCTTCGGTATCTCCCCAGCAACTCCCCACTCTTGTCGCATTGTCCGAATGCCCAATCAACGGGTTAGATATCACGCCTTGCCCGCTGTGCCCCGACCGGCGACAGTTGATGTTGCTGCATCCTCATCTGGCGGAACACCTTGAATCCATCGCACTATTCATTCTGCGCCCGGATGCCAATGAGACGAATGGGGAAGATGGTGACTCGAAAATCGTGGGCAAAGCTTCATCCAGGATGGACGACACGGCCGATGCTACCGAAGAAAAGGAAGCATCAACAGTCGACTCTCAGATTTCGATCCCCTTCGCTTCCGAGCAGAGTCAGCCGGCTTTCTCGCTTGATGTGATTAGACGAATGAGGTTTCATCTGAGTCAATTGCACGCAATCTCGGTTCAGAGGGGACACTGGTTCGCTTTGCAGCTAGACACGAAGATTGAAGGCTTGGACGGTAAGATTGATGACTTCAATGCTGAGCTCATCACGTGCAATCATGGTTCGTATGCCTGGGCCAGCTTCTGCGCAACGTCCGCCACAAGAACAGCCGAGGATGATGGGCAAGATTTGATCAGTCCGATATCCGCAAGCTTAATCGCTTTCCACGAGCGAAACGCCATTGATGAAATGTTTGAAGGAAACTACATCTTCACAGAATGGCAAAAAAGGAGTACGGTGTCAGCAACCGGATTCCGGTCGCTCTATCAACGCTATGACCAACGCTATGACTTCAAAGCGGGTTTCACCATCAAAGAGCGACTTCGCACTGCACTTGTCTTGACTGTGTCTTACCTGCGACTCTACGGTACACCCTGGTTCGGTGCTCTGTTTTCTCGCCAACGAATCCTATACAGCGGCTTGGATTCGATCCCGTATCTTTTCACCGCTACATCCACTACGGCGCACTATGCATCAGTACCGCAGTATCCTTTAATTTCGCTTGCGGTACGTCTGCTTGAACTTTTTACGAAATCCAAAGTGGAGGAAACCGAGCTCTGGAAAAGCATCGCATCCGCAGACACGGCAGGCACGGCTACATCAGAGTTGACTGTTGCTTCCTCATGGTTTGAATCCATGAAATATGACTTGTTCATTAATTGCGTCAATGCGGTGTCGTGGTGCCTTAGCCATGGCCATGAGGAGACAGCTGAACCGGGTTCGGACTTCTATATCAATGTCATCATGCCGCTACAGGGGGAGCTTCACCAGGCTTTTGCTGAGGCATAGTAAGGAACTCCATGAGGCGGTGAGTCCAATTATTTGGAGTAATGTAGCCAAACCATGGCATTCGTGTAAGGCCAAAGTTTCCGGTCATTGGTGGCATAGGCAATAGATGCCTTTCCAAGTATTTTTACACGTAACTCAAGGTCTGAAATATCTATCACTCCAAAACTCTGGAAATGGGATCGAGGTTTGCCTATCTCGCTCTCCGAAACGTCCTCTTTATGGCACACGTGATACAAGATGCAAAGATGCCATTTTGAAGATTCGTTTTCTCCCCGTTTGCGCCTCCAGCACTGCCCTATCATACTAGCGAACTGAGAGCCTTTCACTGGCAGGTATACAACCTACTTAACATTCGTGCCATTTGCACATTGGAGCAGAAGTATTCGGATTGGGGCGAACGTTATAACAGGGCGAGCTCTGCAGTGATGCATCACCTTGGATGCAGCCAGCGGGCACAACAACACCACCGCCTCTTGACGTTGCTGGCAGCGAACAGAGCTCCCTTTATCTTGGCTAGGATGTATTTAAATCCTGTATCCGATTTTCATGAATCTTTCTGTCCAAGCCCTGGAGTTGAGCTACCTTCATCAGTAATTCACCACGAAGTGTGGTCACCTGGTCAACGCAACGCAGACCTAGAGCCGAAACTCTTTCACAGAGCTAGATAGAATCACCTCCCACTCACATAACGTACGCGAGATTTTCTATTAGAATTAGGCCTCTGCCCCGGCAACCCTCCATATCAATTATACCCATCCACTGCATCGCAAGCATTCTACAACCGCATATCCACAACTTCCCCAGATATCTCAACATCCTCCACAAGACGCCCCACTTCTCTAAAAGCAATCGCCTGCGCCCAGGTCTCTTCTCAGTCTCTCTCCACCTTCCTACGACGAGCCGCCTCAACCCCCCATTCCACACCAAACCAACCACCACCGGAACCACCGCCAGAATGACAACGCCCCACCCCTACGCCGCCTCGGCGACCCCAACCCCCTACGACATCATAACAACCTACACCCAGTGCCCGCACACGCACTACTCCTACGGCCAATTCACCCGTTCCACCTACCAGCAACTGCAGCGCATCAACCAAACCCGGTACCTCTTCGACCCTTCGCTCCCGATCCCGTTCCGCGCGCCCACCGCGCGACACGAAGTGAAGCAAGGCATGTGCGACGCGTGCTACGCTCGGGCGATGGCGATGCGAAGTGTGCGGAGCACGCAGGCGGAGGATCCGCGGTGGGTGTGTCGCGGGTTTGCGGGCGGGAGGGCGCGGTGGACGTGACGGATATTGAGGAACATGAGGATTTGCTGGAGGAAGGGGAGCAGGAGGGGGATTAGTTCCAAGGGGTTTTCGCGTTTTTGGGATCAATACGCAAGGGGACTTTGGGCGTTTGACGGGAAGGAGCGTTGTCTGGGGGCGGGCGGCATTGTTTTTGAGATGGGTAGGACGCAAATACAAACTGTTCCGTGTCGATGGCGATGGTGATGCTCTTTCGCCCAGCCCCCGGTGATTGTGACGTGTTAACCGACAGACCAGCGCTGATATCTTGCAAACCGTTCTTACAAACGACGCCCAATGCCACGCCATGGCACTGAAGCTGACTCTTTCTTTTGAATTAATTGATTTGATTACCACTATTAACATCTACAAGTCCTTCCACCCAACACAAGAAGAAAAACGCCAGCCAATGCAGATGCAGCTTATGTCTACGCTCGGCAATTCAATCGCTCTATGCACTTTGACGCATGCACAAACGCCAACAGGGTATATATCTTTTTCCACCTCCCTCCTACCCAGCTTCCCCATTCTGATTATGCGAATTACCGCCTCGGCAACGGCCCACTCCCACCAACCGCCAACCCATGAACGGGCGTCTGCGCACCCACGGGCGTCATCGGCGCAGGCGTTGGCGCCCTACTAGGGACGTTACTCCTGTTGTGCTGCATATGGGCTCTAACCAAATGACCCGCACACAGCGCCGCATTCAACGACAACTCTCCGGCGAGTACACCGGCGGCGATGACGCGGGCGAGTTGGCGCGCGTTGTCGCCGGGCGACGTGGGATGCGCGCCGCGCACGCCGAGGAGGTCCAGCATGGCGGATTGGGGCTCGAGGATGGTGCCGCCGCCGATGGTGCCGACTTCGATTGAGGGCATGGAGACGGAGATTTGGAGGTTGCCGTTTACGCTGGGTGGGTTAGTATAAATGATTGGGGTGTTGGAGTGGTGAGGGACTTACTTGTTCATGATGGTGATGCAGTTGGCAGACTCGACAACCTGCGCGGGATCTTGACCAGTGGCGAGGAAAATGGCGGCGACGATGTTGGCGGCATGAGCGTTGAAACCACCGAGGGCGCCTGCCATGGCTGAGCCGATGTAGTTCTTTGAGATGTTCATCTGCACAAGTTCCTCGACGTCGCACTTGAGGACCGATTTGACGACATTGCCCGGAATAATGGCTTCCGCAACAACACCCTTGCCGCGACCATCGATCCAGTTGATGGCTGCCGCCTTCTTGTCGGTGCAGTAGTTTCCGGACACGGTCAGGACCTTCATGTCGTCAAAGCCGCAGTCGGACGCCATGACTGTAAGAGCGTGCTCGACACCCTTGGAGATCATGTTCATGCCCATGGCGTCTCCAGTCGTCGTCTTGAAGCGGACGTAGAGGTTCGTTCCGGCGATGGCAGTCTTCATAGTCTGTAGCCTGGCGAAGCGTGATGTTGAATTAAAGGCATTCTTCATGACCCTCTGTCCTTCTTCCGAGTCGAGCCAGATCTTTGCTGCACCAGCACGAGCCAAGCTGTCGAAGCCGATGCAGGGTCCACGGGTCATGCCGTCTGCAGTGATGACGGTCGTTGCCCCGCCACCAGCGTTGATCGCCTTGGCACCACGGGAAGTGGATGCAACCAAGACACCTTCCGTCGTGGCCATGGGAAGGAAGTAGTTTTGGCCGTCAATCATGATGGGTCCAGCAACACCGAGAGGAAGTGGTAGATAACCAATGACATTTTCACAGCAGGCGCCGTGGACCAGGTCGTAATTGTAGTCGCGATAGGGCAGGAGAGAGCGCTCGAGAAGGGTAGACGTCTCGCGGGTAGCATGTGTGCGGGACACGAGACCACGTCGAATCTTAACTGCGCGAGTCTTGTCACCAAGGGTCTTTTCCAGTGCATAACCAGGAAGCTTGCCCTTGATGGCCAGCTCGATGAGCTCCTCGTCGGTCAGTTTTGGTGCTTGCTTGTCTTTGAGGGCTTGCTCTAGGAACTCCATTGGGCGATTCGGCTGCTTTTGCGCTTCCTCGCTTGGTGCCATTGCCAATTCTGGTCGGAGTATCTGAGGCTGGACCGGAGCTGGCTGCGGAACAATGGGAGCGAGTCGTTGAAGTCGAGCGGCTTGTTGTTCGGGACCCGGAGTGGCTGGGGGCGATGGCATGTGCGGGTGCGGAATGCCCGGTCCAGGTGTCGGTGGTGCACCATCTTGAATCTCTTGCGGGGTGGGAGGCTCCAGAGGCTGGTGCGGCTCCTTGATGGTCCAACGAGCGGCGTTGAACAGGTAGCCATTCAAAACAACGCTCATGACCAATGCAGCGATGATCCACTTGCTCAAAAATGGATCCTCCAAGCTCTTCAATACACTGTCCACGAACTGCGTGCTGATGTTGCTGCCACCAGGGGATTCATTGTCCACGAGCTTTGGGTCGGCGTAATGAATCGACGGGTATTGGAGCTCGTACTTGATAGGCATAAACACAGTCACGACTGCAGAAGTAGACGCCTTTTGCACCTGTTCGCGCAGGACATCCAAGCCGCTTCCAGCGACCTTGTACGGATCAAATGGAGCCGCAGAGCTGACACCGGAAACGCGTGAACCCTTGGAAGGAGTAAGACCAAATCGCAATGTCACCAGGTTCAAAATGTTGACCAGAAGAAAGCCAGCCACCATCAGGACCTTGAACTTTGGTACTGTAATCTTCTTGCCCAAGACGGTCGTTGAGGCAGACCGGGACTTTACGTCGTTTGCATTAGGCCAGTCGTTGCTCGCTGCCACACTCTCTGCAACCTTGCGGTCTACGCCGTCGTCTTCCAATGCTCGTCGGAGGGCAACATGGCGCTTGATGCGGTTAATCTCCAGCTTGATGGTGAGAATTGCGGTGTAAAAGGTGAGTAGCATGAGCGAATCGAAGAAGAGGATCCATGCGCCGAGGAAGCAGAATTGGCGCAGACCACCCTGGATGCCAGACATGGCGCCAGCTACCAGAATGAGAATCTCGAAAAAGTAGTCGCGGACAATCTCAAAGCCGGTTTGCTTGATTGCGGTCTGAACGGCGGTCTGAATAGTCAACGGCTCACCCCGGTTCTCTTCGGCAGCGCGGCGCGCATCCAGCGAGGCGGAAAGGACCGCCTTGGTAAGGACAATCGGCTTTTCAAATCCGATAATGACCACCAAAAACGGCAGGCCCTCAGAAAGAAGAACCATGTTGATGGGAACGCCAGATTGGACCGTGACGGCGAGCGCAAACAAAAAAGCAAAGGCCGACTGGAGCAGAACAGCCGTGGCGAGCCAAAAGTTGGAGCCAAGGCGCCGCATGGCCAAGAAGAGCGAGACAAAGGTGAGGTGCATTGCGAGGTATCCCATGGTCATGATGATGATGTCGCCCGTGTCCGCATTCTGTCCTCGTCAGCTGAGCTTACTAGACTCTACGTGGGTACGTACCTTTAACAGGTCCACAAACGAAGTCCACGATTCCTGCGCCCAACTGCGGATGCCTACAGGAGTGTTTCCACTCTTCGCCGCCTTCATGATCCACTTCTTCTCCTCGCGCGTGCCCTCGGCCTCGTTTCTGTGCGATTCCGATGCATCTTCCGGTGCAGGCATCTCCTGCATGGCCATGAGGAAGCCGGGCGCCTCGGCAAAGGGGACCGAATATGCGAGATAGGTGTCGTGCGATATCGTGGAGAAGGAGCTCGAGGAGCTAGGGAGGAGCTTGGCAGAGACATTGCTGGGCAGTGCGTGTTGCGATGGCGCCGAGTTGATGGCGCTGGATTCGGGGAACACGAGCGTGACTAGAGCGAGCTCCTGCGTTGTCTAGCTTCGCATTAGAACCCAATTCGCCTCTCTGCATAAGCTCAACCTACCTGCTCTACTTTGGTGGCTGATTTATCCTCTTCAACCTGCCATTTCCAGGCGGTCTCTTCTCCAATCCTCAACCGCTTGCTGCCTGTAAGAAGGGTGTTGAAGTCTACCCGTCCCGCCTCCTTGTCGCCCGGTCTTTCCAGCAGGCCCTTATCCAAGACCCCAAGATATGAGTAGCTTGCCAAAAAGGCCAATGTCACAATCGTGTGTATCGGATGCGTGCAGGCCTTTTTGGCGATAGCCAGCAGAATGCCGAGGACGTGGCGGTCAAACCAGGTGGGCGGCTTGTGCTGGTCGGCGGCATTGCCCTGCCAGCGGCTGGTGAGGAAGCCAAACATGGTGTGCACACTGAAGTTGATTCAGTGTCGGAGCTCTCTGGAGGCTCAGGAGACGGCGGGCATGGGGTGACGAAGTGGGGTGGCTGTGCGGTGCGGTGCGGTGCGGATGCGTGTCTGGCAGTCGACGTCGGTCTGCGAAAGCGCAGTGGGCGTGGTGGCGAAGCCTGGGGGCAATTGTTACTCGATGCAAACACAGAGTGTGTGAAGTGGCCGCCGACGTACCTCCCTGGTCAACAATGGGTGGTGCCTGCCTCAATGCAGCATGCAACTCTCCGAGAGCCGGCGACGGACACGGCAGCGCGCTCACTGTGGGGAAATGCGGAGAGGAGGGCAGCAGAGCGAACGAGGAGTGGAATTGAAGGCAGGAAGCTTCGCCGCCAAAGAAAGGCACGTCGTCGTGCGGGCCCTCTCTTGGAGCCCCTGCCGTGGGTGCGTGCGCTGCTTCCCGCTGCGAAACTTTTTGGGGCTATCGCGGGCTCGGACCAGGGTCGCCTTCACCGCTTTGTGCTTCAGACGAGAGCTTGCAGCCGCACGATTGCCATTCGCTCGATAACAAAGAATGGATGGGCACTCGTGCGCCTACTATTGTTCCTTTTGCGCAAAACGTGCATACCGACGCTGCATCTGACCGGCCGGGGGAGTATTATCTGGAGCTGCAATCGACCTGGGTCGATGAGATAATGCGGGATTTTGCGCCACCACCGCCACACCTCTTACGTCTGCCGAACGCCTACAATTCGCCGAGGTGATGATTTTGATGCTGTCTTTGGTTGTTGGGGTAAGAATGACAGCAGGAACGGCTTTTTCCTACCAATCAGCCTGGTCCCTCCAATGCCACCGAATGGATCTTCAGGAGACATCGTCGATTGATTCGCCAGTGATTCGCCAGCGCCACAGACACTGCAGATGGAAGATTTGCATGCAGGTTACAATTTTACCGGTCCTTGGAACTCAACACCACCAAAACCAGGTCCATATTTGTACCATCTATACGCCGAACTCCATATCGCATTCTATCAGCCCAATCCTGCCATGTCAGTCTATGACTCTTTGAAGTCGACGACTTTCCCATCACCTACGCAAACTTCGCAGTCATTGGCACGTCGCCGTTCGTAATCTCCTTTATAAACTCGGGATCCGGATCATACAGCATGACGTGAAAGTGCTCGACCGCATGCACACTCTTCAAACTCTTCCAGTTCTTGAACCACGCCACATTCTCCCTCTTCATGCTGCCAAAGGTCTTCTTCACGAACTTCTCAATCGCACGGAACGTTTCCGGCGTGGTGAGACCCGTCACGTAGTCTTCGTCGAGCTCAAATTTCGTCCAAACAACCAGGTGCACAATCTTATCATCGATGCCGTACGGCCAGTCGTTGTACAAGACCTTGACATCCTCTGCTATTCTTCAGCAATGGCTTCGTTTTGGACGCAGCACGACTCACCATCAAACTCGAACGGCTTCCCCTTGGGCGTCATCGTCTTCCACTGCAACCTCTCGTTCACAATGAAATTCGTGATGCTGCCATACTCCTTGACCAGCCGATGCGTAAACTGTCGGTAGCGTCTTAGTTCAGAAGGAACGCGATGAAACAAATCCACCCGATTGATGCCTGTCTCTTATCAGCCCGCATCCCTACCCCAACAACACAACTGTCACACACTGATTTTGTGTTTGACCTCGTCCCACGTCAACTTTGTATATTCCTTATCCGGCGTGCCAATGATGCTCTTATCCTTGTCGCCCAAGTCCTTCAAGAAATCAGGGCATTCGGCCGGCCACTGCTCGCGCGGAACATTGACGAGCCAAAACGGCAGCGGCTCTTCGTGCGGCATCTGGTCGTCTTGGCGGTTCGAGATAGCGGTCGACAGGGATGCGGGAGAACCAACTTCTGGAAATGGGCGAATTTCACTGAACCAGGAAATGGAAATTGAAATTTAGATTGGGCTCGGAGACGAGACCAGTGGAAAAACGATGGGATCTGGATTGGGGTTTGGGCGATTAGCTGCGGCTGATGGGGACTGGCTAGCGGCGCAACGGTTGCACGTCGGTGTGGACGTGCGTGTGCTGTCATGGTGGATCTGACCGTTCACCGTACCTGTGCAGCTCTTGCGTTTGCAACGTGCTCGAGGTGCAGATGGGTGCGGGCTGCTTCCTTACTGGGCAGTTCAGCTCTAGCCTTCACGCCCTATTGGACAGTACGAATACTGCCTGTATTCCACTGCAACTCGAAGAGCGCTCACAGCGCACAACATCGAATTCACAACGGTCAGGCCTCCACAACATGGCGTTTCATCCAAAAATCCTCACTCGGCACATTAATCTCGGCCCTTTTCCCGCGCCCTCGTGCAGCGATGTTTCACAGGGATGCCTCCATGCTGCTCCGGGCCTTCCTCGTCTCTGATTGGTGCGCTACCGGAAGTGAGGGGCGAGGCTAGCAAACGTCTCGTGGGCCACTTGAGCAGCGACTCCAACACTCTGGAGCCCCAATTAAGGCTGCGAATGGTGCTGGGAGCTACGACTGGCACGACGAGCTGTTTGGATGAAGGCCGCTGCAGGGTCCTGGCGGGCGTTACAGGGTACGATGGCACCGGGAGGAGATGACTGGTTGGGTATAGGGGAAGGATAGACATGTGGTTCCTTTTCATCAATACAAGTCTTTCTTCGCTCCTCTTCTCTTTTACCACTGTTCCGTTACCCATTGTCTCTTTCTCAAAACGCGCCTTGAAGAGCTGCTGTCCGTTCAATACCTACTGCTGTCGCTCTTTAGCATCTTTCCTATCGTCGGTCGGGTCTGCGAATAGACGGGCTTCTTCATTCCACAACGTTACGACGGGTTACACGAACGAGAAGCGACATTTACTTGGGTACCACTTCGACGGACAGGTTGGGGTCACGTTGGACTGAACACATTCCTATCAACGGCATCATTTGTACCCCGCTGCATCGCACCATCAAACGATATCTGCACCCCTGCCCCTATAACGGCATCCGCGTGCTCATCGCGACTTCCTCGAGAGTCGCTCCTTATTAATTGGACCCACATAACGTCTACCTCGCCACGAGCACCCACCTCCAACTCGTAAACAACAACTCAACAACGGCTCATCAGCCCTCTCCTACCGCCCAGCGCGGCCTTTCTCCTCCGTAGCCGCACACCATCATCAACATGTCGACGGTCCGTGACCCCAACTTCTGGCGGCGCTTCAGCATGGCCGTCCACCAAGACGACGAGCTCAAGTCGGAACAAGCAAAGCAGCCAGAGCTCAAGCACTCGTACGTCACCTCTCATTCCACCACACCATCCGCCTCCACCATCCCCTCGCCCATCACCACACCAACATCCACATCCCACCTGGAAATGGCCTTTGTCTCCATCAACGCCCCACGGCCGCTCTCCTGGTCCGCAGTCCCCGCACCCGCACCAGTCGCCCTCCGCCAGGAACCACCTTCAGCCTCAGCACCCTCCTCCCGCCCAATCACCCCGCGCCGTCTGCAAAAACAGCCCTCCACGAAAGTGAAGGGCAAGCCCCTCCCTAGTCCTATAACTTTCTCGGAAAAGCCGCCCCTAGCACCGCTCGACAAGCCGCGGCCCAGGCCGCCCAAATCCCCCAGGACCCCCAGGACCCCGACATTCCGGCACACGAATATTTCGCAGCTTAGTCTTGGATTCTCGGGCCGCCCGTCCTCGCGCTTCAAGTTCTGGACGAGCGTGACCGCTGACCCGTCGAACAGGGACTCGTGGCTCGAGAGCCAGCGCCGGAAGCGCAAACAGCGGACGTGGATTTGCTGGGTGTTTTGGCTGACGTTTGGGGCGCTGGTGGCGGGGATTGTGGTTGCGGTGTTGTTGCTCAAGGCGCGGAAGATCATCTAGGAATGAGTGGGCATGGGAAGTGGCGCATATGGAAGAGCAGACTGCACTCCAGTTCAACTGGGTGTCGGTATGACACGGGCATGGCATGGAGTTTGGGCACCAAGGGGGATGGCTATGGCCTCGATGGCTTGAAAGCGCGATGAAAGCGCGGTAATTTCCATGTACATGCTGTTTTTCGTGATACCACCAGCGCCGAGAGCGCGATAATTTCTTGAATCAAGTTTGGCACATTCCATCCGTTTTGCACTGTGGACGAGCGACATAGCTTGGGTATCCCAAATGCCAAGTGACTTTTGATATGCTACCTAGTCCCAGTCAGCAGACTGCCCAGCAAGAAATATACACGAATATCCCACCAGAAACGCCACGACACCCTGCATGGTATCAAACTCTTCAACTCCACGCAGCCCAACTATTAACTAGGCCGTTCTTCTGTCTCATCCGCCAATCCATCCTCTTTAAGGCCAACATGCTCGTCCTTAGAACCTCTTCGCCGGTGGCGTCGGACTCCTACTCATACTGCGCTCATCCCTGCCCCTCTCCTTGAGCCACTTGCGCGTACACATATCCAAATCCCTCTCCAGATCGGGGCTCGGTTCCTTGCGATGAATGAAATTGCAGAAGCCGCCACGAACACAACCCTCGCCGCTATTGAGGCGACAGCAGGCCTCACGGAAGTCGGTGACGGGGGAGAGCTCGCAGTAGATAGGGCGGCCAGCGTACCAGCGGCTGTTGAGCGCGTCGCACGCCTTTTGCGCGTCTTCTTCGTACTTGAAGCGCACGTAGACGTTGCCGATCAAATCTATCATCACTAGTCAGCATCAAGTATCGTTAAACGAGAAAGAGAGGAGATAAGGTACGTACGATCATTGTTATTGTCACACACGACGACCTCCTCGACCAGCCCATACTGGCACAGCTCGCACCAAATGTCCTCGTAAAAGGCATCGAAATGCGCCTGCATCTGCTGCGGGTTCATCTTGTTCTTCGGGTCGTACTGCGGGTTCTGATAGAGGTTGGGTAGGAGGATGGTCTGCGAGTACGAGGGCTTGACGTGCTTGCGCGAGCAGCGGTCGCCGTGGCGGCAGGCGCCGATTTTGTAGTAGAAGCTACAGTTGACCTTATCCTGCTCGGTGCCGAAGATGGAGGCGAGGTAGTTGGCCATGATGGCGGTGGTTTTGTAGTTGCGCGCCCGAAGATCGAGAGAGATGGGGTGCGGAGATGGACGTGAGAATGGGAGGTATAGATGTGTGGTGTGTAGAGAGTGAGGGTTGTTGGTGTCGCGGTGGAGAAATGTTAGGATTGTCGCGAGGTTGGTTCGAGCGCGCCATGCTAGCGCCACGGTTAGGTAAGCGCCGAGAAGTTTCTAGCCACCACCGCCTGAGGCTGCAAGTTTCCATCACTCATCCGCCTCCACGCTCTCAAATCAGACCCTGTCGACGTTTCGTCCGCATATGGAGCTATGCCGCGCGAACCACCATGATCTCGTGATAGCGCGTGCGCTTGGCAGGCAGCAACGCGCTTTTGGTCGTTTTTGACATGGATTTTCAGGCAGACATCGCGCCGGACCAGGTTGCTAACCTCTTTGGTGCAGTTGCCACAATCCTCCAACGATTCTCCCCTATCGCGTCAGCCCTCGGAATTGGCACATTATGTGTATATAAATCCGACTATCTACTATCTATCGTTCTTTTCTTGATTACATCGTCTGTTCCTATCACCTGTTTTCAGCTCCGATGAAACTGTCTGATTTTCGACTCGCGGTAACGGATACTCCTGATTGGATTCAAAGGTTGTTGCGAGCCACCTGGGCCGTTAACGGGTTCCACCAGACGTAGAAACGCGCGGTAGTCTTTACAATCTCATTTTCATCCCTTCATTGCCTCTGCACGCACCAGGATGGCCCCAATCGCCTTTTGTAGCACCAACATCACCGACGGAGAGACCGTGCATCAGGTATGCTCAATTGCCCAATTGTTACAATCGATAATGACCCGATAGCGATGCCTACTGTTGACGGGAACGTGCAATTCCTATTCAGACGACGGCGACTGCATTTCCATCAAAACCACCGGCCTAAGCGGCATCGAGGCCTTTCCCGAGCAGACATGGCCTACAGCCGGCGGCCACTTCAAAGCTCTGGTCATGCTCTCCCCTGGATCCAATATCCTCGAGCTGACCCACTCTACCAACGGTAACCTCGAAAGTACCTTCAAGATCACAGTCATGTACATTCCGCTACTCCAAACTCCGCCGCTTCATCTCGCCATCATGGTCGCCAAGGACTCCCCATTGGTGATTGATTGCCCGCCGGCCAAGGGAGGCGGCTTCTCCTCTGCGCATGCCGATTTGGATGCTGCAATTGCAAAGTTTCGGATGACTGCGTACATGTGGCAGGCGATGACGGCAGAGGACCTCAGATTGAAAGGATTGGGGAGACGTTCGTTTAGACTGGAAGAGGAGTGGGCTGCTGATACCGTCAGTCGGGAGTTCCTGAATGCTGCGTACGATCAGTCGCTGGAGCACGAAGGTGCTATGCGGTAAGTCCCTTTGCTACATTGGCCCTCATGTCGTGTTTTCCAGATTGTCGCCCTCTGCAATCGGCCAGCCGAGCAGACGTTCTCAAGGCGAGAGTGTAAACACCTTCTGTTGGGCATCGTCTTGCCAGTAACAGAGGGCTGTCGAAGTTGTAGGGGGAAAAAACACGGTAGTCTCCAGCCAACGCGTACAGGACCTAACAGCGTTCAGGTCAACTGCCAAAGTCCACATCGTCCGCTCCTCGAAGACTACAGCGGAGATTCGCGACGCTAATGCTGCGCAACAAAACTTGTCAGCATTGAATCGCAGTGTCCTCTTCGACTACTTCATGGCGGCACTGAAGGAGGCTGGGGGTCCATTTGCCTCGTCCACACATCCAGTTGTGGCCGGAATGATCCTAGATTCGCATTACTCCGTTGCTCAGAACCTCATTCTCGGCCACGCCGCACTGGGGCTGCACAATGCTAATGGCATCTCTCTCGGCATCTGCGGAAGTCACCTTGCGTACTCGTACCCACGTTTCGTCGAAGAAGTCACCAGCTGCCTTACAGACGCCAAAGCCCCCGGGGACACGGTAGGAAACGACAATGGCGAATGCAACACCATGTGGGAAGCATGCGCGGTCGGCCAGGGCGCTCACATACACGAGGTTGGCCACGCATTTGGTTGCCCTCACCGTCCAGGCATCATGGAACGCGGGTACTCGCCAGATTGGACTAAGAACTTTCTCTCTAAAACGGCATACCGCGGCAACACCGAGGGGGTTCTCGTCAATGAAGCCACGCCAAACGAAGCTCGATGGAACCTTGCAGATGCCCTCTCCTTCCGCATGCTTGCACACTTTCGATTGCCAGGTGACAAAGTATTCTTACAGCAGCAAATAAACGAAGCGCCTCAAATCGACGTCATCCATGAAGACGTGAGCGCGAAGATCAAAATCACCTCGTCCATCGGAGTCGCGCGCGTGTCCTTCAACGGCAAGGACGAAGAAGTGCCAACCGTTGCGGACTCCTTTACAGAGCTATCCATCTCCCAAGACGAGCTCGAACGACGATTCGACCGCGCCTCCCCCCTCAATCTCACGGTGCTTGGAATGAACGGCAAGGAAACCGTCGTCAAGGACGTCTGGAAGAAATTGTCCGCCGAGTCCTTTATCCGCATCCCCGGATGCCCCATCCGCCTAACCAAGCGTTCTGTACACACCGATGCCTTGGAGAGTCGCTCCGACGAAGAGCACTACGAGTGGGCCCAGCTTCTGAAAGAGAGGGGTCCAGATGGCAAAATCCACCGCGCGACAGACATCGACCTCCGCGTCGGCTGCATCTGGGACGGCGGCGTGGTCACGTACGAAGACGGCCACAGGTCGCACTGGGGACCGATGCGCAGCAACGGACACGAGCACTACTTTGGCGGCCACGCCTCCGAGGGCATCTTGCTACCACCCAACGTCCACATCAAGCGCATCGAAATCAACAAGTTCGAGGATGGCTACAGCCCTGAGATGTGCGGTGTGCGCATGCATCTGTCCGATGGCACCGCTGCTGGCGAGCTGAACCGCGATGGAGGGCGCGGTAGTATTGTTACGTTGCAGCCGGAGGAAGGCCAGGTCGTGGTCGGGTTCTATGGGAAGAACGCAAAGGACAGCTTCTGTGGGGTTGTGGAGTTTGGCATCATCACGGCGCCGAAGAGTGTGGGGTTGGATGGGCTGCCGGCTGCGGTGTTTGATATGCCTGAACTCAGGAACACAGCGGGCTTGGACGAGCAGGTACGTTCAACTTTTTCCTATGGCTAGTAATGTACGGTTACTGATTAATAGTTTGACAGTAGGGCCTGACGCGTTACGATAACAATGAGAGCGATTCGGACACTGTGGGCGGCGACACACCAGACGAGTTCTCCGATTCGGACGATGATGATCTGTGAGATCCGAGAAATAGCTGTACCGCGTGTTTCCACGTCTGATAGAATGCATCAAGAGCCTAGGTGGCCTTCAACAACCTGTGAGTCCAATCAAGAGGACCTTTCACAGTTGGTCGGATTACTGGCTTTTCCTTCGAACGTCAAAAACCGTACTATCTATTGCCTATTGACCACTTCTCTCACTTGCCGACGTGTGCTTCAATAGCATTTGCGCACTTGTATCACCCCTACCTACAACGACGCGTAATCATGCAAAGGGTCCCTCCAGCTCTGCAAGTGTCGCACGACCTCTCACTCTACACCATCACATCTGTCACACTTGACTATGCGAACTACCCCTCCGCAGACCCTGATTATTTCCCAGTCACCACCGGCTGCCTCAGGCTCCGTTATGCCTGTACATTTTGTTGCCCAACCATCTAGACTGCAGAATCCAAAGCAGCCGTCTGTGATCGCCAGGCGCCGAAACTTGTTCCTGTCAACGGCAGGGCGAAACACGACGATCCCGCTCGTGGTGGGGAAGGGCACAAACCTCGGAACCTCACTCCGTACGCGCCACCAGTCTGGCCAACGGTATCGGCATTCCGCATGAATATCTCCAAGTCCCAGACAAAGAGTCATCCTGGAAGGGCGTCAATCCGGGCGCACACCTTTCGTGGCAAAAATCCATCATTCAGGCAATGCGCTCCAATCATCCTGGCTCGCTTGAGATGGCGCGGGCAAGTGCAGCCGCCGCCAATGAATGCTTGGCTACTCCACCACATGAAACACGAGACCAAGCAAGCTGCAGCAAGCCTCGCCCTCGTCCACTTCTTCCTCATCTCTTCTCGACCTTCGAAGCGCTGCGTCGGCACACCATCGCCTGTCGTCGCGTGGTGCAGGTGGACTCTCTTAACGTCTTTGCAGCATGGCCTCGCTTGTGCCCGTGGGACTGCTCGCCCGTGCAGCGCGCGCGGTGACGCGTCCGATGGATTTTCCTGTTTCTACGACTTTGACTACAGAGGAGCGAGGAGGAAGGATAGCCTGCCGTTGAGAGCGTCGCAAGCTATCCTACGACCTGGTCAGTATCCCGCGCAGCAATCAATGTGACGCCTGGCTGCCGGCTTCCGGTGCTCCAAGGATGCTCTCCCGCGTTGTCGTGGATCCGGTCCAGTTGGACTCGTACCTGCGTGTGAAGCGCTGTCCTTTTACTTCTTCTCTACCACCGGCGCCTTCATATCCGGAATTAGGTTCGCCATCTTATCGATATACCGGAGAACAAGGCTGCAGGTACACGGCCTAGACGCCTTCGGGATCAGAGGGCCATAGCGGGCGGCTACATGGACGGTCCACATCGGGCGTGAAACGCAGATCCAACACCACACATCAGGCTCAAAAGCTTAAATGCGGGAGCGCGTGGTGGCGTTTTGGTTTAGATGTCTGGTGCCTGGTTGCCTTGATTGGATGCCGTGTGCTGCCTCCAGATCTGGGACGGAGAATTTCCAACGTTCGCCAGCGTCTGTCTCACCACCATTCATCCGCCTGATAAAAGGTAGGAAGCCACCCTTGTGCGCATTGTCCTCCATCGCCGTCGCACTCCCGCCACGTACCTTTTCTCTTTCCTCTCCTTGTCTTCTTTCGCGCTGCGCGTGGCCCTTCACGTTGCTGGCAACTGGAGTCTTTCTTTTCTTTATTGACAAGAAACGTTGAATAATGACGTTGTGAAGAGCTGCTTTCAAGAGTGGTGTCACGTGCACAAATACAATTGACATTGTGCGCTAGCAGAGGTTGCCAAGCCAACTTCGCGGTCACCTACTTCTCTGTTGCTCAAAAACTTCTGGAGCGAGGTTTTTCTTTCTTCCTTCATACCCTTTCTCCTACTTTGCGGCTGTACGGGGCTTCTCCTTTTGCGATCCCTTTCAGCGAAGTGCATCTCTTTGCTTGGCAGGGCCAAGTGTACGACTACATATTGCATCGATATACGACACAGAAAAAGGATGTTTGGTCATCTCGGCGCCGCTGTTGCGGTCCTCAGCGTCGTTCCGGTGGCTCTCGGTCATACTTGGATCGAACAGCTCCGCAGCGTCAACGATGACGGCAAGTACGTTGGCGAGTACGGCTACCCCCGTGGTATGGTCTCCAAGACCGACCCCGACTTCAACGGCTTCTCCATGAACTGGCAACTACCTCAAAACGACGCAGGCAGCCCGTGGATCAACGAGAGCACCCCGCTCTGCCACCCTAGCCAGCGCGAGGCCAAGCAATCGCAAGACAAGTACCCACGCCTCCAGGCGGTGCCGGGCAAGTTCATTGCCATGCGCTACGAGGAGAATGGCCACGTCACCAAGCCGTTCAATCAAAAGGGCAAGCCGGAGAAGGGCGGTACCATCTTCGTCTACGGCACCACGCAGCCCAAGACCGACGAGACGCTCGTCAACGTCCTCAAGTGGACGCAAGACGGCAACGGTGGCGACAAGCGCGGCGTGCTCCTCTCCACCAACAACTTCGACGACGGCCGCTGCTACGAAGTCAACGAGACGCCCGAGTCTCACCAGCGCGCCACCGCCGACCCCAACTTCGCCCTCGGCCAGGTCACCAATGGCCCGGGCAACTACCCCTTGTTCTGCGAGACCAACACCGCCCTCCCCAAGAACGTGACGACTGGCAAGCCCTACACGCTCTACTGGGTGTGGCAGTGGAACACGATCCCCAAGAAGGATCCCGGCCTCCCGCTCGGCAAGGACGAGTACTACACGACCTGCATGGACGTCGACGTCGTCGACACCTTTGCCCAGGACGCCGAAGTCAAATTCGACCTCGGGCCCCAGCAGGACGCCAACACCATCGCCGTGTCCGACTTTGCCTCGCGCACCGCGCTGTACACCGACCCCATCAAGATGGAGTTTGGCCCCGCCTTCAGCGGCCCAAGCCCAACGGGTGATCGAGGTGGCCAGCCTCAACCCACGCCGCCAGCAGGTCGTCCCAACCACCCGCCGCCGTTTGCCAACTCCTCCGGCACGCCAGACGATGGCATCCCCACGCTCACCGATGTGCCCGGTCGCAAGCGCCCTACTGCCGCACCCGGTCCCAACGGTCCGCCCGGCGACAACAACAACGGCGGCGTCGTCACCGTCACCGAGACGAAGATGGTGACTGTCACCGTCCCGGCCTTGTCGGTGCCGTCGGCCACGTTGCCGCCGCAGGTTACGCCGCGCGCGGAGCATGTCCAGGCTCATAAGTATCGGGGTAGGTTCATTCGCGAATAAAGCATGTTTTCCCTTGTCCATATTCCCGTTTTTTCTATTTGCATTTTTATACCGCATTTGTACTTGGCGTTTGGGTTTCTGCATTGCATAGCGCGCGCAACAAAAGACAAGACAAGATTTTCATTTGACTAACTGGTGCTTGTGGTGGCAGGCCATCGACATGGCTAGGTTACGTTTAGGTTCAAGAGCCCGGATCGAGCGCGAACAACATTTCCTTGGTTCGGATTGCATGGTTTCGATTGCATTGGGCTGGGGTTACCTTCTGGGTGGTCATATTTCGTTCTTTGCATGGGATGGGATGGATGGGCCGTGGATATACCCCTGCATACACATGTGGCGTTCTTGAATGGCATCGGGCATGGAAAGCATATCTGGATGGCTGGGCATTGAGGTGGTGCTAGGGCCTTCAGCCTGCGCTGCTGGTGATGTTTCGGCGTATATATACAATTGAAGATTGACTTCTACAAGTAACGTCCATCCCTACGGAGCGAGAGATCTTGGTGCGCAACATGGTAAGCTAAAGGAGCTGATGAGACGAGCTTCATGAGTTGCTTGTCTACAGAGGGTATCAGTGAGACTGAGTTATACCAAGCAATTGCATCTGCAAGCGCAACACTCCAAGGGAGGGCCGTTGTGCTCTGCTGAATTGAAGGCTTAGTAAGGTAGGAGTGGGATCAAGCTGGGGTCGAAGTGGGGTGCGGCTGTTTGCACAGCCCACGATGTGGCGCAGGAGGGCGGGGACGGACTGAGTCTTGGCTTTCCACCCCATTGGATGGAGCGCTAACTGCTTGGGGTTACTGGGCAGATGCCGCTCGGGATCCTGCATCACATCCATCAACAGCTCCACTCCTGTCGTGTGTCTACTATGGCCCCCTCCTTTCTCTCCTCTTTCTCCTCGCACCCGCCTGATCGGATCCAAGACTGGCTGTGCGCCTCTCCGGACCCAGCGCTCGCCGCATCGCCGTTCCGCCCACCAACTCCTCTAAAATCGCCAGCAGCCATACCACGACTGCTCAAACGGCCTCGCGACGCCTCGCGATGCGACATGGAGAACGGCAACCCCGTACGCAGCTCCAGCCCAAGCAAAAGACGACGCAAAGAGAATAACTTACTCTCTAGATAAAGTGCGTCGCGTACTAGTAGTATTATTTTATCTAAGCGCACTATTCTAAGCGCGATAGGCAGCGTAAAGCAGACTTTTAGCCTAAGTCGCTAGCTAATAAAGCTGCGAACTACTTAACTCTCTATTTTACTCTCTTCTATAATTATACTGTAAAAATAAGAGATGGATATCTTAGTTTGCCAGCCTGTAGAGATGATTTCCGTAGCCTAGTGGGTTCTAGTGTAGATGCGATCCTCTAATCCCGAAAAGGCGGGGGCTCTGCTGACTATATAAGAGTACGCTGACTAAGAGTAATCTAGCCTAGTTAAGCACGATCTAGGCCAGACTACGAGGACTATGAGTAGCATCGTAACATATACTCTCTAAGCTACTATCTAATAACGCTATAATACGCCTAGAGTAGTTAAGAAGATAATTAGGTAGTACTCTTAAGAGTAGTTATAATCTAGAAAGTCTAAAAAAGGTAATTAAGCAGAATTTAAACTTTCGTCTATCTCTATCTATAGAGCCTATTAATAAAGAGGCCTTTAATTATAAAGATAAGCGTATATTAGCGGACTTTACGCTTACTAATACCTTATAGTAGGTAAAGAAGATATTTTAAGGCGCTACTCTCTATATATAATTTAGAAGAGATAAGAATACGTAGTATTTTAGTATTATCTAGCTACTTATTAAGCTTACTATTAAGCTTTATAGTAAAGATAAGTAGTAGCCTAAGAGTGTATAAGTTATACTTCTACTATATACTTTTACTACTAAACTTATAGATAATTTTAAAATATAAACTCTCTATATCTCTTACGTATATTTAATCTATTTATACTAAGTAAGAAACGCTATCTCTTTTATAAAACTAATTTCTACTTTTTATACTTATATCTTAATTTATATTTTTACGTACTATATAACTAGCTAGAGGAAGTTAATATAATATACGTCTTCTATACTATAGATAATTTTACTTTCTATACTATTCTCTTTTTAGAGATTAAAGTAAAGCCTAAGAATAGTAATTAGAAAGAGACAGAGCTATAGATAGATATCTAGATAGTAGTAAGTTTACGAAAGAAGATAGAGCTAATATAGTAAGCTTTTTAAATACTAATATTAGAAAGTAAATCTGTGTTTAGTTCTAGAGTTAGTCTTAATTTTAATAAGACAGAAGCTTTTAATATAGATATAAACAACCTCTCTATTACTACTCTTCTTAAATCCGCTCTTACTATTATTAGCTATAAGTATAAAATCTACTATATCTACTTATCTTTTATTATAAAAGATATTACGATTCTTAAACTAGATAAAAAGTTTATAAATTTATTAACGTACTCTATTTAAGGTATCTTTAAGCTCGTTAGCTTTTATACTACTATCTTAGATTATAAATATTAGGTAGAAATAGATAGTAAGTAAGAAGTAGTAGAAGACCTCTAGAGTAACTATTTAGAGAAGGTTATTAAGGAAGTTAGTAGAGGCGTTTAGTAATAAGGTAATAATAAGGCCTTTAAGCTGCTTTAGATAATATAGAATTAAGATTAGTAACTCTATCAGTTCTAAACAGGCCTTAAGGAATAAGCTTCCCCGAGCCGATTGAACCTACTTAGCAGGCGTAATTATGCGATGAAGTTAACTTAGTAGTAACTTAGTAGTAGTGCTAAGGTTAATACCGTAGTTATAGCTAGTGCTATATAGAATGTCAAGAGCCCAGATCAGATTAAGCGCGAGAAAGAAACATTTTCTTAATTTAGATTACATAGCTTTAGTTATATTAGGCTAGAGTTACTTCTAGGTAGCTTCTTTTATTCTTTACGTAGAATAGGATAGATAGGCTGTAGATATACCCCTATATATATGTAGCGTTCTTAATTAGCATCAGGCATAAGAAGCATATCTGGCTGGGTATCACATTTATGGCGGGTTTGGTGCCGGCGTTGGGTTTCTGACCTGAGCTGGGCTGAGCTGGCTGTTGGCAGTGCAGGCATATAGCATACAGTGGATTCTGACTTCTACAAATGAGTGTAGATGTGATGTATAGATTGCAATGTGAATGTTCCGCTTAGTTTTTGATACTCCGCATCGTTAGTGTTCGTAACATGAAACTGTCCGCCATCGAAACCGCGAATCAGTAACCTCGGGATACAATCCAACAGCCGGCTATGTTTACTTCAGTAGCCATCTATCACGTTCATGCCTAGGTCTCACAGACTCGCTATTGATCCCTCTGCCGACCGACCAAAAAACCCGCCCCATTGTTCCATCAATTCACATGCGTTTCCAAGATTCGATGATCAGAGAGCGCAGATTAGATCCGTAGCAGTCTTTGATTCGGTGCTAGATGTTCAAATACTTACTGGCTGCAGCCGGCTGTGAGGGCTGCAGGTCGATGGAAAAAGGGTAAGGAGTTGCGGGGTTATGTAGGGAATATATACGTGCTGCACAGTGACTGGCTGGTAAAGACCAATCCTGTAACGTAGGATCACCATTATATGCAACCAACATCAGATGATTAATTGGCTGTATTACATTCTGGCCAATGCACAAAAGTGAGGCGCTTTTCTAGAGACATATAATAATGGAAACGTACCGTCAACCTTTAGCGGCAGAATGGTGCGTGTTGTTGCCTAGTGTTCTGTGTCGTTCATGATAATACGGGAAATTTGTACCCATATTTCATGTTGCTAATTATTCTCTACTGCCTATCACTTGTACCCAACTCTAGTGACCATACTACGTTCTCTCATTGAGAATAAAGTGCACCGTAAGAACACTTGACTTAACCAACCAATAAATGTCACGACTAAAAATTTCTAGGCAAGCCGAAAGACCTTCGATTTATGAGGGAATGTTAGTAAAGTATTCTATTCTTGTTTTAGTTCATAAAGTTGACCTACAAAGCCCTGAAACGTTATGATGGATCCCGCGGCGTTTACGGACTGGGTCGAATTACACCACCTCATGAAGGAGCGTTATCCGGACTTGCCCCTCCATGAAGCGTACATCAAACTTCTCCATGACGCCTCCATTAAGTTGCCCAAGGAATGCGCGGAGATCATTGTACCAATCTTGCCACACCTTGCGCAACAGTCACCTGAGATTGTGGAGTTGTTCGGCATTATTTGTAAATGGCCGCAGTTGGTTACATTCTTCGCTCGGATGGCTGGTATACTCAGAAACGCCATAAACTGGTCAAGAGCCGGCAATTCCAGCACAAAACCCTCAGTAGCGGCTGAGGCTGCTTCCAATGCAGTTCCTCTTAATGCCGAGGCAGTAGCAGGTGCCACATTTGTTGCTCAGCACATGAAAAGGTACGCCAATCCAACAGACCGTGTGGTCAGGCAAATCCACGGCATCCAAGTCATCAGAGATTCGCTCGTCGACCGAATCAATTATTACGGACGCTGGATGCAAACGGTTTCAGCCATTCAAATCGCGCAGGGGTACCAGGCAATCCAGGCCCTAAATACAATAGGAGATCGCCTTGAAGAGAGAAACTCCATCACTGTATCGGGTAGCGGAGGCCCTGACGGTTTTGCTCAGCACGTCTACGATCATGTCAAAGAGAGAGCTGATAGGATTGATGAGGCTGAAAGAGAGAAGCATCGTTTCTTTCTGTACCATCCTGACGACAACTGGTACGGAACCTTCCATCGACTGATTGGGCAAAGGCCACTTCCGCCCACGTTTTGTGCGAAGTCAGATAACTTGGACATTTTATGTCGGTATATGCAAGACGTCAGGGCACAATGTGGACAAGATATTATCTTCCACCTATTGATCCCCTCCTGGTACCGCATATGCCCCCCGCAACCCTTGCATTTTCCGGATTGCCTGCAGCCATTTCGGGTCGAGGGAGAGAAGTTCAAGGGCGAGCCGATGGTTACATTCAATCTTCCAGCAGCGCCTGCGGGGCTTTTGCACAATGTTGCAAATTCCCTCGACCCTAAAAGTCGAAACACGGTTGCACGAACAGTTTCGATGGTCACAACCGCGCCAATAGTGGGCTGGGGTGTCAACGGTGCTTGTCTGGCTCTTGCTATCGGCTTAGGTACTATTACAGGATTGGGACCATTGATTGCCGCACCGGTCTGGATCGGAACTGCAGTACCGGCCATGACTAGCACAGCACCAGTTATCCAGGAAGCTGTCTATAGTGCTTTTTGTGAAGAAGCACCAAGGGTATTGGGATCCCATCAGCGCTTAAGCATGGCTCATAAATAGTGGTTGATAGGAAGTTTTGTATTCCCGGGCGTCTACGATATTGGAAAACTGTACGCATCGCCATATCTTTTGTAAGGTAGTGATATGGCCTGACTAAGCCGTCTCAGGCGCACTGCTGGGGGCTTTCCAATGGCCAGTTGTCTTGAGTTATTATCAAAGGACTTCTTTACTATACCGTGCGTCCCACGATGTAGGGATTGACCTTACCTCGCCAACTGCACCTTCACTCCACTCTACGTCAATCACAGAGAGCTATCTTTTACCAGTGTAGCAATCTCTTGAATAACCTGGAGAACTTGGGAAGGCGAAACCCTTGGCAATGGGCGTCGTGGCTGCCTCAGTTGGCTGGAAGCAGGGTTTAGTTAGCGGCTTGGCGTCAGGTGTGGCTGCGTGACTGCGCCTCCACCTCGATCCCTCTAAATCGTCCACCCCCTATCCCGTACTTCCTTGCCTTCGGATCGCAGACTTCACATCTCACATTGCATACTTCTCATTTATTATCTTACCATACATTCGTTCTTCAAGCTTCCCGTCTCTCGCACCAGACCCAACCGTCTTTCACAAGGGTCCTTTCCGGCAACACTGAATCTTTGCCAACTAGAAGGGGGATCGCACGAGGATTGACGTGTCACTCTTCTCAGTCTTCGGTCATTATTAGCAACGAGTTGGACGACCACATATACATTACGCAGACTGCTGCTTCTTTACGCAATCTCCACGGCTATGCTATTTCCTGAGTCTGATCTTCTTCGGAAAATATCCCGTCGAAAACAGCAAGAGACACCACACCGTAATAAGAGTGCGCATGCCTCACTGCTGAACGGCTTCCTATAGCGCAAAAAGAAGACGCTACCGGCTCTCTACGCACGAGTCCTACTTAAAGATCTATAATTAGAAATTTAGCTACTAGAGGTTCCTCCTAGTACTAGAGATATTATTAAATACTATCTATACTCTATTACCTTAGTAAATACTTATAACTATAAGGCCTTATTATACTATTAGGCTAAAGATATAGTTAAAAGCTATATTTATATAAATAATATACTTATACTTATTTATATTAATCTTCTTAACGTGCTACTCTACTTACGATATACTGAAGAGCCACGTAAGGCTGCTCCGTAGTTTGGTTCAATTGAGCAGCCATTTGTCCAGCTGTTTTCTTGAACCCGGTACTAGGCAACTAATCCGGCTTCCTTTTTAATGTAATCAAACAAATTCTCCGGAGAGTCTAATAAGTTAACAAGAAAGTGAACGGCTTCTTCTTCTTGGGCACGATTAAACACTGAGAGAGAGACATTGCTGCTGACAACCTTAGCAATGTTCTTTCGATGAAGTTTGAAGATATCTGCGTAACCGCTGAAAGCAAGTGTGTTCTTCCATCCGATCATAGGCAATTCGTCAGAGACTCATGTGATTGCCTTGTCGTTGGGATAAGCCTACATGTCACTACTGAGTACCATGCGTGGGCGAGCAGAGTGAATAGCTATCATGACTGCCTGAGCCAGGGAGCCAGAGTTGAAGATATGGAGAGAAGAAAGTGAGAAGTTCAGCGCTAAAACGCGCTTGCCCATAAAAGTTCAAATCTTCCTTTTTTTCAGTCGCGAGTGGAATCTCCAGACCCTGAAGCCCTGATTGTTGCATTAGGTCGCGCATGGGATGACAGCGACTGGGCAGGGGAAGCCGGAAGTTATCCCGAGGCGCCACTGCCCAGACAGAATTGTTTGGAAAACGGCCGATTGTATGGAAGACGCACTGACATGTGGAAGCGGGTCACTTCTGCCTGATGGGGCAAGCTTTGACTACTCATTCAAGCATTCCGTCGCAGACTAATTAAAGTTTCAACGCCATCTGCAGCCGGGATCCGAAGGCGGGGAACTGGAAAGCTGGGGAAATGCTAATGGCTTACCACCCTTACTAATAGTCCTAAGTGCTACTCACAGCGATTTAAAGAGCCTGCTTTATAAGCCTAATTATGCACCAAGCACGTCTCTCACTTTCGACGCCAAACGGCTCCACAGCCTTTTCGCGTCGCAAGTCTTAGCCAACCGCTGGCCGTGTAGCGGAGATCGGCGATCGAGGGTTGCCAGCATGGGCTTGCGTCGCGCTAGCGCGCACATTTGCTTGGCAGCGATGCTGGAGTTCGGCGACTTCGTGCTCGCTAACGTATGCTTTCTGTGGGCAGGTCCTTGATGGAGCGGGGGTTGACGTGCATCTTCGCGTATTTGGCCGCGAACTATGTACTTGTAATTCAAGATTTGGTCTGAGCTGCTTGCTGGTATGCTCCCGTTTTGGTTCCCGCGGTGGACCCTGGTCGAAGCCTGATCCTCGATTCCTTCCGGAGATCCGATCTGTTATGGCTCGTGGTCGTGCTCAGAAACCTCTTATTGTCCACCGCACTAGCTAATTATATTAACAGTAAATGCTACCTAGCTGCAATTCTATGGCCTCTCTTCATCCACGCCAAAATATAAATGCTAACCCTGTGGCCGGAACGGGTCGTCTGCCCTCCCTGCTAGCGTGATTAGGATGTTCGTCTGCTTCTAACAAAGACCTACAGATGACAAATCTTTAAGCTTAAGGCAGTCCGATTACTGACGTTTTATTACTAACTACCAGCGTAGAGAATTCTTGAAGCTCCGGTGGCAAACTACTCAACCATATATTCACGCTTAACCCCGAACCCCTCTACGGAATAGAGATGAAATAAAAAAACTTGAAACAGGATGTAAGTTGCGTCGCTATATAATAACAGACAGATAACACTCGCATAACTACCACGTATAGCTCTGTATCCAATTCAGATGCTACGCTGGCCAGGTACTAGTTCGACGTCCGAATCTGATTGTTCAGTGCGGTAAATATTTACATCAGTGGACTTCGAGATAACACCAAATGGAAGGTTGCCGGACTTCTGGTGCCGATCGGAGTCATGACGCAAGTACGACCATTGGCCTGGACCGCAACTGCCAGACTGACCCTTGCTCGCATGGCTGCTTACGTCGCGGATGTGCCTAAACGTCTTATGTAGGATCGCATTCATGGCCGGCATGCAGGCAACGACTGTAAAGAGGTTGGATTCGGTCGCGCACCAATAAAGACCGGAAGTGTTGTCGTCTGCGATGCATTATGTTAGCGATCAAGGAAACAACGGTCGATACGGTGGACACATACAGGTTGGATTTTGCGTGTGCGCAAAGCGCACGAAGGCCCAGAGTCGGAGGCAGCTGACAACCGTAATGACGAAGCCAACACAAAACATGGACATTACCTGGAGCTTCTTTTTCTTCGACATGTTTAGTTTGGCCAGCAGAGGCAAAGGCAAAATCAGAATAGCCAAGTCGAGAGAGATCTCAACGCCGCCTCGAATAAAGCCAAACAGACGCACGTCGACGCCGCACGATCCAGACTTATCGCCCCTCCAGCCGTCCCAGAAGAAAGAGATGGGCATGCACTGGAAGATCATAGCAAATGTGTTCCCGAGTCCGAAGCAGGTGACGAGTCCTATCAAAACCCAGACAGCCAGGCGCAGCTTGTGGTCGGTCATGATGCGGAGGTAGAATGCGAGGAGGGAGAGCTGACACAGGGCTTCGGCGATCATGTACATGAAGTAGGCGACATACAACCACTTCAAGCTAGTAGTGATCTTGTCGGGCGAAATGCCCCATATGTCCCTTCCAAAACCCAAATGAGCAGCTACGATGACAGGCACGTTCATTCCAATCGACGAGATCTGCAGGCCGACACTCATTAGAATGCTTTCTAACACAAGCTGACATAGACACAAGCTGACGTAGAGAAATAGTTGCATACCGCTGATAGGCCAATCAACAAGTCATCCCATCCGAGATTCACATTCGCGGAGATGGCTCGATCAACAAGCCGGATGAGAGCCATCAACAAGGCTAGGCTTCCGGTAGATGCAACAACTCCCATCAACGTGGCGCTCTGGTCGCGCACTGGAATGCCGCACGCAGTGTAAGTCTCGTTGGTGGATTGCAGCATATCGACTACGGAACAGTTGGCCGCATTGCAGGCCTCGGCAGCTCCCATAAAGCCTACATCTGCACAGAGGCAGTTGAAGTCGTTAGATGAGCAGATCGTCGTAGGCAAGGTAGCCGCGAGACATCGAACCTGGAATTTTGAGCCAATCTGCGTTATGCTATGAATAGAGAAGGCAGACGTCGACATACAGCGCAATTGGGTAGTCGGTGCAAGAAGTCTTGCTGGGTGAAGGCACCCGTCAAGACCGTGAATGGTAGGACACGGAGTATCTTCATTATAGCTGTGACCGACAATGTTAACAGGGTAGACGGCGTCAAAAATCCGTCACCAGAACTATCTAGAGGTGGCATCAGGCCTAATAAAAGTTGCGGTTTCTCGCACGCGAAGCAAGCGTTGGGCAGGAGAAGAGCCCCTGCTCTGAATGATCTGCTCTCGGTAACTTCCGAGACGGCTCGCTCCCATTTTGCGAAGGGGAAGGATCGATTGGTGAAGACTGTGCGTCCGACTCGAGACAGGACGACCAGGTCTGACACTGGTCCATGGATATATCCCGTATCCAGGTCGCAGGTGCAGGGTCAAGTCATGCAACGGCAGGATGGATGAGGGGCCCGTCGCACGCGGCGCCGCCTCAAAGCACAAACCGAGATGTGCGCCAAGGGTAAGTGACAGCGGTATCCTGTGTGTCACTGTGGCCTGGAGGGCACTAATGCGATTGGCTGCAGATCAGACCGCTAGACCGTAAAGGACCTGGCCTGATTGCGAGCCCCCCTTGGCAGCGCCCGTAGTCAAAGCTTGCCCCATCAGACAGAAGTGACCCGCTTTCACATATCAGTGCGTCTTCCATACAATCAGCCGTTTTCCAAACAAATTCTGTCTGGGCAGTGGCGCCTCGGGATAGTGCACTCAGGAGGGGGTGGAAGACCTCCACCCACTGACCTTGCGCGTCCGGGCTGGTGGCATGTGTCTCGCATTTAAATTGAGTTTGCCACAGAATTCCTCCAAATGCGACACAGCAGTATCTCTAACAAAAAGCATCACGTTTGGCAACTTTCTTCGCTTGCTAGTGGCTGGGCCCCACAGTGCATCACCCCACTATGGAGCTTGTAAACTTATTTCCCCCTCGGAACTTTCCCTGAAAGCTTGGTACCCCGGGGATCGGTGATCAGAGAGCGTGCCATGCCGCTTGAGCTGTCACTTGATGCTTCAAGTGGTGGCTAATCCTTCACAGAGCGAAACTGCATCGCCACTAGGACTGTACTCCTCGCCGCAGATGGCTTTAATGGTTTCTGACTCGATTGCCGTGCGCTTTCTATACAAGTTCGTCAGTATGTGCGGCCCAGGGGAAGCGGATGTAATGGCTCACAACGTGCCCGCAGCATCACACGTTAAAAGAGTTGCGAAATGAGTCTATTTCCTCTGTGATAATGTGAAGTGCAGGCTTCGGTACCGGGAACGTTTACCCAACCTGCCCCGGTCGTGTTAAGTTTGAAAACCCTGTGCAGCGCGGAAGCATTAGCGGGGTGAAGATTTACGAGGCCAGACAGAGGTGGCTATGCAATGATTTCCCACGGATAGCACCACCTGTCCCCAGGCAAGGCAGTGCTGCAAAGTCGGTTACTGGGACAGAATTACTACCAGCCGTTGCTGAAATATGAAACTACCTTTTATTATTCCTCCGGTGGCGCACTACTTCTGAGTCTGTGAAGGGCGCGCGAGTAGAGATCACGAACGTTCGGCAAACCTTCTTCAAATGCACCCGTGGCGCTCTGCATCAATATAATGGCGTTTACATTCCGCGGAGAACCCCCGTTGTCAGTAAAGGCGGTTGGTTCAAGAAGGTTCAGTCAGGCTAGATACAATCACTCCGCCTGTTCCTCCGCATATGAATTGATCCAACCCTACGAACCTCTGTTCCTTAAACTGGTCAGAATGGAGAGTCGCCGGCCTGACATCTACATTTCTTCCAGCATTACTCTTTTCGCAAGTACAATAAGCCTCATCCTGAGACTCATAGCGAGAAGAACGACGAAGTTTAATTTATGGTGGGATGACTATTTTGCTATTGCGGCCTGGGTGAGTCCGGATAAGTCTTTTACCTGAACATCGTGCTAAACTTGCCTACAGGTATTCGCGGCAGGAGGAACAATATGGGTACTATTCTGTAAGCATTCCTACTATTTCAGACCGTTTATCTCTACTAACTGGTCAAGGGGTACCGCTTGGCCTTGGACTGCATTTGGAAGACGTTGCTCGGTTAAGACACGAGTCGATAAATGATACTCTCTCATAATCTCCGGACTCTTTGGATTTCCGATCATATTTATTCCCTTTCACTCGGTTTCACCAAGATATCGATCCTCTGCTTCTACTGGCGCATGTTCAGACACTGCAGGACGAAATTGGGAATCTAGGTTCTAGGCGTAATGTCAGTGATGTGGATTTGTATGAGGGTAAGGTCCTAATCTGAATAAAACAGGCGAGGAAGAGAATAAATAGCTAACCTCCTTAGTTGATCTTGACCACTATCCAGTGTCTTCCGGTCCAGGCGTACTGGGACCTAATGATCACGGACAAATATTGCCCTATCCAGGCCAATAAATTCTTCACCGGATCCGTTATTACACACCTATTTATCGAATTCTCGATTATTATCTTGCCTATAAGGAAGATTCGGCAGCTGCAGCTCCCGACTGCACAGAAAATCGGCATTGGAGCTGTGTTTATGTCGGGCATATTGTTGGTATCCTGAAAATTAGGCTGGGTATGTATTAACTGTTCACAGCATCTGTGCCTCGTCGGTCGTACAACTTATGACAGTTTTAACGCATAATACCAACTCTACCGATTTCACCTGGAATTTGGCCCCTATTATTGTATGGGGTGTTGTGGAAATGAATCTGGCCTGTTTTGCGAGTACTTGTCCCTTTCGTCGACTTCGGATCCCGATCTTAGCGGACTAAGCTTACCCTTCTTGTAGTTTCTCTACCTATGCTACGGCCTATCTACGTTATTTACATACGCCGAAAATCCCTCAGCAACAAGGCTTCTTATGGAGATCACATGAGCCGTTCCGGCCGTTCTGGACGCCCACACAGGTTCGGCGACATGCTACGAGTCCAAGAGATAGAGGAAGGAGACTCTACTTATGAACTCACGGCTGATATCATGAGAAGTGAGTATGACTGTCATTTCGTACACGGCGGGCAAAAGGGAACAGCAAAGACTGCGGTTGGACAGGGAGACGCCTCCCCGCCCCTAGTGGAACAGCCTCTTGGACAGCCCAGCGGGGTTACGATGAAGAAAGGGGTTATTGTTAAGGTTTCACATGTAAATAGTGCATAGGCACAGTTTTCAGGATAATAGAATGTAGTTAGTTATTAATATATAAGAGGTATTATAAGAGGCTAAAGTAGCTATACTACTCTAAGAACTAATTAAAATAATTATATATATTAGCTATAGTATAAATTAGTAATATAAAAAGTAATAAAGTCTATTTTTAAGTAATTATATATAAGATATTTATGCGTGCTATATTATAAATAATATAAGTACTAAATATAGTAAAGAATATAGTAAAAAATATAATAAGCTATAGAGTAGTATTTCTTTACTATATTACTTACTGTATTTTTAATAATATTCTTTATTTACCTAATATTTCTTAATAGTAAAAGCTAATTAATTATAATTCTAATAATATAATAATATCCTAAGTATCTCTTATTCTCTATTAATCTTTATACTAATCTCGCTTCTAAGTATCTCTTTATAATTTACTACTAAAGTTATCTACTTCTGTATTTTACGTCTTACTTTTTTAATAGTCTAGTACTAAGTTCTATAACTCTAATTTCTTTATCTTTAAGTATTAAATCTACTTTTTATATTACTTCTTTAATATCTTATTTATAAATACTATCTTATCTATTATTAAAATATCTCTACTATTAAGTTTTACTATAAGTCTACGTAGTCTTAAAAGCTAAGTATTAATAAACCTACGTATATTAAAGCTTAGTCTATACTTATAGTTATAATTAAGAAGAAAGTAGTAACTAAATATAAGAAAATATATATATTAGAGCTTAGAGTTCTTATTAGTATCTTTATTATTAATAGGCTAACTATTTACTTTATAATATCTAAATATATAGATCTCTTTATTTAATCTAGTTTTATATTTATAATCTTTTAGACTATCTATACCTGCGAGGATTAGATAATATATCTTAGATATTTAAATTAATATATCTTACTTAGAATAGTAATACTAGCCTTTATACTTATTTATAACTTTATTTTATAGTACTTTAGAAAACTTTTTACTTATAACTAGTAGATTTCTTTACTATACTTATAGAATAACTTCTTAATATCTCTATACCTTTTACTATTAAGTAATACTAGAACTTTAGATAGATCTACTTAGTATCTTATACTTAAAGATAGTAGCTTCTACCTATATCTATTATTAGACTAATCTCTTAAATCGCGTTAATCTAGTTAGCTGCTATTACTAATACTTACTATTTAAATAACTTCTTTATAATATTATATACTATAAAGTATAGTAGCTTATTATATTCTTTACTATATTTAGTACTTACGTTACTCGTAATATAGCACGCACAAACACCTTATATATATAAACTTAGATTAGAAATAGATAGTATACTACTTAGAAGAATAGTATAATTAAATAGTACTCTAATAAGTCTTTAATAAGAAGATAATAGAATAGAATTAAGTTTTTATATAATAAAAGAATATCTCTTAGACTAGTAAGTATTAGTAATTTTTACTCTAGCTATAGATATTAGCACCTATATACGTAATAAGAACTTAGAAGAGAAAGTTATATTAAATCTAAAATAGTTTCTTTAGAATAAATACTTAAATAAAAAAAAATATTATTATAAAAGTATAGCTAATTTAATAGTACTTAGTAAATACTACTAGAGTATAAAGTAATCTATAATACTTTATATCTTTACTAAAAAAGAGTAGGCTTATAAGTATTAATAAGCTTAGAGTAATAATAAGAGAGATAATAAATACCTTTAATATAAGCTTCTAAGTAGTAAATAAATAAGTAGATAAATTATTCTCTCTAACTATTAGTACTTCTCTTTTTATAAGTTTATCTAATTTAATACTTTTTATACTCTCTATAAACGCTTCTTCTATAATAAACGCTAGTTAATAGTCTCTAAGCTAACTTATATTATTTTCCTCTAAACTCTATACGTCTTAGTTTATCTACTAAAAGCTCTTTAACTTAGAATACTTTAAAGAAGTACGTAGTAATTAGCTAAAATTTAAAGTCTAAATAAAAAATAAGTTAATTAATAATAAATATAAAGATAATTATATTACTTAGAGGTATATTTTTAGCTACTTAAAGAAGACTCTAGTAACTCTTACTCTTACTTAGAGTAAGTAGTACTTTCTTAGAATTAACTTAAAACTTATAAACTATCTAGATAAAATATACTCTAACTCTTTTACTAATAAAAAGACTTAGAATAAACTATACTTAATCTATTAGAAGAAGGCTAAAAAGTTACTCTAATATTATATAAAGTTTAACTATTTAGCTAGTAAAGCTAAAGAATAGAATAATACTTTAGTACTAAGAATAATCTACCTCTAAAATTTCTATAATAACTTCTAAGATTATATAGTATAACGGTATTAAGCTACTTACGCTATAGATCTTAGTATGCTAGTATCTACCTACTACTACTTATCGCTACCTATACTACCTACTACTACTTATACTATTTCTAGTACACGGGTATTAGTCTACTCTCTATATATTAATAGCTAGATATATTTCTTAGTAATTAACTTAGTCTCTTACTTTAAGCTCTTATCTATTCTATTATAGTTATAAGCCCGGTAATCGCGCTATAGACCCGTTACTACTAATTTATTTAATTTATCTTATTAATTAACTGAGTTTAATACGTAGTAGTCTCTCTAAAGCTATTAAACGCCTATATTAACGTTGTTAAATCGACCTATTAACTATAACTATCTAAATCGCTACAGTACGCTTTTTAGTACTTAAGAAATCTAAAAACTAGCTTAATTAGATTAATATAATTAAGCTAAGAGTCTAAGAATAAAAGATATAGAAGTTTATAGACTCTAAGAGTATAGAGGAGCTAGAAGAGAGACTATAGAAATCTCTAAGATCTAATAGAAGTAATCTAGAGGTATAAGCTTAGTAGAGAGATAATATAAATAATTATAGAGAGAAATTAGTAAGATTCTAGAAATAGGAGAATTATATAAATTAGCTCTAAAACGCTATATATAAGTTAGTTAACTTAACTCTAAAGCTAAACTACGTCTACAGGTACTTTAGTAATATCTAAGCTTAAATTACTACTCTTAAATTCGTAATAGCTTTATTAGATACCTTACGCCGCCAAGAGCTTAAGTAGTAATAGAATAAAGCTCGTAAGCTACTATATTTTAAGAGAATCAAGAATTAGCTTAATAATTAGATTTAACTTATAGTAGACTTAAAGGATATAGAAATCTAGAAGCTAAATATAATTAAAGAGTTTCTACGTATAGTTAAAAAGATTAATAATAGAAGCTTAGCTATCTTTATAAGTAGATACGCAGACGCTTTAGCTAAATATTAAAAAAAAGAAATTAGCAGAGAATATATATTAATTAAAGATCTTATTAGCCTATATTAACACGTAAGCAGGATTCTTAGTATTAAAGAATTTAGATTAGAAACCTTCGCTACTCTAGGTACTATATCTACTAACTCGTAATTAAATAATTAAAATAGTAATACGATATTAAGTAATAGTTAGAGTAAAGGTACGCTATAAAATTAAAGACTGCTAAGATACTTCTATAGATATTAGTACTAGTACTCTAAGTACTAGTACGTTATTAAGAAGCTTAGAAAGTTTAATTAGAAACTTAGAGCTAATATATAAGCTATATATAAATAACTATATAAGAATAAGTTTTATTAAGAGCGATTTAACTACGCTGTTAATTAGACTACTAACTAGGCTACTAGCTAAACTACTAACTAGACTACTAACTAAGCTACTAACTAAACTACTAGCTAAGCTACTAACTAAAGTAAGTTAAGTATAATTAACTTTAATAAAGTAGAGTTAATTATAAGATAGATATACGCTATTAAGCTGTATACCTTTAGTATACAGGTTAACTTAACAGTAGCGCTATATATTAATAGATAGATATTAGACCCTAGTTTAAATATCTATATCTATAATACTAGAAGTAGCTAATATAGCTAGTAGAAGATAAGAGACGCTTAGAAAGAAGATATTATCTATACTAGATTATAGATATATCCTATTACTAAATAGAGAATAGTTAAAATTACTATTAATGCTCTATCTAGAAGTAGAGAGATAATTCTTAAGAAGATTACTTTAGTTAAGAGCTTCTTTACTAATATTTTCAGACTCTTATAATATAAGAATAAGAGAGTTTACTTTAATTTAGAAAGAGACTTACTATATAAGAATAATGCTAATTAAGTAATCTATACTTTATAGTATAGTTAAGAGTACTAGCTAATTAACTTAGCTTATAGCTAGAGGCTAAATACTAGAGAGCTAATAACTATAGTAGCTTTTAAATATAAATTCAGACTATCTAGAAAGGCTAAACTAGAGCTATAAATTATAGCTAAGAAAGCCTATTAGATATAAAGATACCTAGAGAAAGATACTATTCTTAAGCTTAAAGAAAGCATCTAAGAGCTTAAGCTTAAGAACTTAATATTATTACTACTTACTATAAAGAATTATAATATTTATATTTAAACGAAGATAATAAAGTAGATCTCTTAAAGATTACTAGAGTTAATAGCTATAAGGCTATTTTAACGAATTACTATAGACCTAATTTAGCTACTCTCTTAAGGAGAGGTATACTATAATAGTAATAAGTACGTATTCTACGCTATCTATTAATACTCGAATTAGTATAAGATTACCTATTTACGCAGTAAAGATTAGAGTATACTACTATAAGTAACGCTTAATATTATTAAGAAGATATAGTATTAATTTAGATTTAAATACAGTATAATTACTGTATAATCTAATAATAAGAAGAGCTTAGGCTAAGTATATACAAGAACTCTATAATAAGCTAGAATTAAGATAGAGATAATAGCAGAATAAATAGATAAGTAGAAAGACTTATAGAAAAGAGTAGAAAAGGCTATTATTAAGAAATTAAGAGTACTTAGTCTCTTAACTAAATTATCTATAGAGCTAGCGAATAAGCTAGCAGTTACTACTATTTACCTACTTAATATAACTTTAATAAAGAAGCTAGAATAGAGAACTCTATTTAAGATAGTTTATAAAATTAAGCTAATAGTATCCTACTACGCTCTAATTAGCTATTAAGCGTATATACTACGCTATAACCTTAAAGCTACTAATAAGCTTAAGTTACGAGCTTATATTAAATACCTACTTAGCTATAACTTAATAAATATCTTTAGAGTTTAGATTCTATCGCTATAGCGAGTTATTCGAACCCGAGATATAATATTTAAACTAGGAACGAGCTATTAAACTAATACTAATTAATAAAGAGAGATTACAGAGCTTAAATAAGATTAGATTAATATTCTAGACCTTTCGCAGATACCTAGAAACACTACTATTAATAATATATAGATAGATTACAGAAGTACTAAAAAAGATAATAGGTCTATACTATCTAACTTAGAGATACTAGTTAATACCTAATTAATAAGAGTAAGTATACTACTTACTAAGATAAGCAGTAAGAACTCTATTCTACTATATAACTAAGAGCTTAAAAAGTATAGAGACTTTCTACTAACTTCTAAATTAATAATTATATATATAAGTAAGATTAGTTACTTAGCTATACGATTCTAAACCTCTCTATTACTAGAATACTTAAGAACTTAAAACTCTAAGAGAGCTCTTACAGCTAAGTTAATAGCTAAGTTAATTACTAAGCTTATTAAGAGTACTTAGGCTCTTAGAGCTATAGAGATACCTAACTATATATCTAATTAGTATTAAAATAACGCGCTATTACGTACTAATTCTAATATTAATAAAGGTAATATTATTATAAGCAGACGCTAGAGAGCGCTAATTAACTATAATACTTAGTAAAGCTATAATAAGAGACTTTTAGAGAATAATAATAACTCGCTATTAATATAGAGTTAGGTATACTAAGCTACCTTTATAACGCTTATTAATTTAGAGAGTATAATAGGTACTAATATTACACCTAAGACGAAGCTCTATTAAGATTAATTATCTAAGCTACTAAAGTAATATACTAACGTTACTAATTACTTATTTAGAGAGTTATTCAGAGTAGCTATAAATACTAAGATAGCTATATACTAAAATATAGATTATTTTAAACGTATAGTAGCTATAGCTAGTACGGCTAAGACTAATATTCTACTTCTTATATAAATATATATATAGAAGTTTAATAAAGACGGATATATAATTAAGGCTAAAGCTTAAATTATTATTAAAGAAGATTTATAGAATTAATAAGATAATACCTACGCAGCTACGCTAATAGCTAAAACCTTTAAAGCTCTAATAGCTATTACTACTAGATTTAAATTACTTACTTATTAATATAACGCTGTTAACGCATTTCTTAACTTACTTATTAATAAAGTACTATATTACGCTACGCTAGATAGATATACTAGTTAATATAGAGATACTCTACGCCTAAGAAGAGCTCTATATAGACTAAAGAAGATACCCTGCCTATAGTATAACGTACTTATAAAAGCTCTTAAAGTACTAGAGCTTACTTAAGTAATAATAACTCTATATCTCTAGATCTTATAGAAGCTTATTATCTTCTTCTTTATTAATAATATTATAGTTCTCGTATACTTAGCTAATCTCTAAGCTTATAAGAACTTTAAAGAGAGACTACTTAGAACCTTTAAGATTAGAGCTATAAGAGAACTAGTATAGTTTCTCAGTATTAGAATTATTAAAAATATAGAATAAAAAGCTATATAGCTTATCTAAGACTTATTTATTAATAAAGTTACTACTAAGTTTAATATTATAAAACTAAAGAGTAGATATCTAAGAACTCTACTACTAGAGATAGTAGACCTATATACGCTAGTAGAACCCGTAAATAAGAGAGAGAAATTATAATATACTAAGCTCGTTAGATCTCTAAGATATATTTTAGTAATAACTAAGTCTAATATCTTAAAAACTTATTCAGATCTCTCTTAATACCTTATTAAGCTATATAAGAAATACTTATACTATATAGAGTATATCTAGCAATATCTTATAGTTACGTATAACCTAGTAATTAAGATAATAGAATTTAAACTAAGGTATTTAATATACTAGAAGGCTTATAAATCTAATTATATACCTAAACTAATATTCTATAAGGTATTAGATACTGCCTTTATAGATAATCTACTTATAAGAATAAGCTCTTTTAGCTATATATTTAAGCTATTCAGATTATCTGTAGATTAGAAGGCGATAAAGCAGAGATTAGTTACTAAATTAATAACTAAATTAGAGCTATATACTCTATCTACTACTAGCTTAGAGTTAATATAGTAGAAATAGCTATTTAATACTCTTAGCTTTAACCTAGAGATTAAGCTAATACTATACTGCGATAATACGTAAATAGTAGACATTATTAATAAGATAATAGAGAAACTCTAAACTAAATTAAAATATATTAATATCTACTAGATATAAGTACGCTAGGAGACAGAGAGAGGTAATATTACTATTAAATAAATCTCTATAGAGAATATAATTACTAATAAACTTACTAAGCATTTACTAAAGTAGAAGTATAAGCGATTTATTAAGTTATTAGATCTAAAGAATATATCTACAAAGCTTATAGCCTGCTTCTAAAAGCTATCTAATAAAGCTCTAAGTATAGATACGCGTTACTAGTAGTAACTATTAAAGATCGCTATTTTATATATAATACTCTACTTATATATAAACGTTTCCTACTACTTAGATTAATTACTAATTTCCTATTTAGGCTAGTATATATTTATATTCTATAATTCTTTAATTTCTCTAAGTTTAATATAGCTCTATAAGCTAAAGAGGTATATAATAGTATTAAGCTACTTACGTTATAGATCTTAGTATACTAGTATCTGCCTATTACTACCTATTACTATCTATACTATCTACTACTATCTATACTATTTCTAGTATATAGGTATTAGTCTACTCTTTATATATTAATAGCTAGATACATTTTTTAGTAATTAACTTAGTCTCTTACTTTAAGCTCTTATCTACTCTGTTATATATAGTCTTAGTAGAAGTAGAGAATAATTAGTTACTTAATTAGCTAATAAAGTAAGTATAATAAATTAAAGAAAATCTCTTTTAAAACTATCTTATATAGGCTAATTATATAGGCTAAAACTCTACTAAGAACTATAGTACTAAGCTTATAAATTAGAAGTTTACTAAATTATATACTAGTTATTTTAGAAATCTCTAACTATAATAAGAAGAGAGAAGAGAATAAGCTAAGTAAGTTAATAAGAAAGTAATAGTAATATAGTAAAAAAATAAAGATTATTTTTACTATAAATCTTTTACTTACTTTATTAATAAGTATAATTAGAATCTTACTTTACCTTTAGCTTCTTTTAAGTTAGGAAGAATAGCTAAGAAAGACTTAGAAATACTTAAGAAAAATACTATTAAGCTTAAAAAGTTAGAAAACTAGCCTCTTTTAGTAAATATTACTACTAAGAGAAAATAAAGAGAATAAGAGTTCTAACTAAAGTAGAGTACTTTATAGAGTTTAAATAGAGATAGCTAGATAGAAAGAAGTCTAAAGTATTACTAAATATAGAAGATTTTCTAAAGTTTAAATAAAGATAGCTAAATAAAAGCCTAATTATTATATATTTATTAGTAAATAAAATTACTAATACTTTTACTATACTTAACTCTAAGTATCTAACTTTTAAATTTATTTTAGATAAATTTATAAAGAAAATTAACCTTTTATATATTACCTTTCTCTATTAAAGAGCTATTATAGAGATAGTAAGTTAATAGTTCTACATAATAGAAATTACTTCTTTTAAAATTAATATAAAAAAGTATATAAAGCGTATATAGCTCTATTTAGAAGAAAATAAAGCTAATTATAATATTATTCTAAGTTATCTATAGCTTAATTAGAATAAGGTTACTTTAGTACTAGTAAAGAAATTAATCTTTATCTATAAATTATAGACCTATTTATAGAGCTAAAAAGAGAAGCTATTAGTAACTACTTTTTATATAATAAACGCTTTAGCTTTCTAAGTATTAATTAGAAGAGTATAGTATAAGAGAAATACTATAAGTATTTTTACTATATTAATAGTAAATATTTAAAAAGCTCTTACTTTAAAATCTAAAGTAGACTTTTAGAAAGTTTTACTAAAATATCTAAAGAACCGTTATTATATCTTTATATAAAAAAAAGTAGATAAGCTTCCTCTTTTATAAGAGCTCTCTATAAACTACTATATAAAAATATTAGAGAAGAATAAATAACTAATAGAGATTCTATAAGACCTCTTATATAATATATTCTAAGAAAAACTCTTAGTACTATAAAGAGAATTAACCTTTTATTTAAATTAAGAGTTTATTAAAGTTAGCTATTTTAGCATAGTAGCTCTAGTATTATTTACTTAAAAACTAAGTAGAAAGCTCTAATTTTATATAGATTATTAAGCTCTTAATATAATTACTTAAAAGAATAGATACTCTCTTCTCTTAATCTAAGAGACTCTATTCTAAATTAAAAAAGTAAAATAGTTTATAAAGCTTAATATAATCTAGGTATTCTATAAAATCTAAATTATAAAAGAAGATAAATAGAAAATAGTATTTTATACTTAGTTTAGACTATATAAATAATTAGTTATCTCTTTTAGAATAGCTAACGTACTTAGTACTTTTTAATACTATATAAATTAGATATTAAAAGACTTTTTAGATATCTTCTACTTTACCTTCTTAGATAATATATTAATATATACCTCTAAGTTAAAGAAGGAGTATAAAGCTAAAGTCTATAAAGTAGTAAAATACTTAGAATAAGCTAAACTATAGTTAGATATTAGAAAGTATAAGTTTAAAGTTAAGAAAACTTATTACTTAGGCTTTATTATAAAAGCTAAGAAAAGAATTAGTATAAACCTAGAAAAGATAATAGCTATTAAGAAGTAAGAGCTCTCTAAGTTTATTAAAGAAGTAAAGAGCTTTCTAGAATTTACTAACTTTTACTACTAATTTATAAAGAGATTCTCTAAAATTATAAGACCTTTTACTAAGCTAATAAGAAAGAATATTAGATTCTACTAAAGAGAGACCTAATAAATAGTATTTAAGTAACTAAAGAAACTTTTTATAATAGAACTATTACTTACCTACTTTAATCTAAAACTAGATATTATATTAAAAGTAAACGCCTTTAGATAGTTAATAGAAGGTATCTTATTATAATATTAGAAAAATAGTACTCTATATATAATAGCCTACTTCTTTATAAAAAATACTCTAGTAGAGTATAACTATACTATTTATAATAAGAAACTCCTAACTGTAATTAAATACATAAAAGTATAAAGAAGTAAACTCTAAATAGTTCTCTACGTTATAGTACTAATAGACTATAAAAATATAAAGTACTTTACTACTTTCTAGTAGCTAAGTAAGAGGTATATTTATTAGATTTAATAAGTATTCTATTTACTTAATAAAGTTACATATATCTGAGATAAAAGATGTATATATTATTTATTACTCTATTATTACGAATACTAGTTAAGCTCTACTTTAGAGGCGTACTAGAGGTAGGCGCTCTATTATAGCTAAAGGTAATAGTAGAGTACGATAAATAACTAAGTAAGAAGCCTTAGTACTCTCTATACTTAATATAATCTATAAGAGTAGATAAAGTAAAGAAAGTAGCTAAGAGATTATTTTAATATATATAATAAACTATAATAGGCCGCTAGAATATTATAATTACTCTCTTTAGTTAATAGCTATTATTTAGTTAGAGACTACTTTTTATTTTTATCTTATTAACTATTATATATATAACGCCGTAAGAATTAACTAATAAGAGCCTTATATAAATATACTTACATTATTCTAGAGTTTATTAGATGTAAAGATAGTATATAAGATCTTAATATTATAATTACCTCTAAGTAAGTATATCTAATAATAATAATATAGAAAGAATTAGTAAGGTCTAATATCTAGATCTTTACTATAAAGATTATAATAGACTTAATTACTAATTACTATAATAAGATCTATACTTTAAAATTACTACTACTAATATAGAGAATAAAGATAGAGAAGTTAGAGTAGCTAATAGCCTTTAAGGCGATACCTTTAAGTAAATTAAACTATACTTAGTTAAGTACTTAAATAATATAAATAATAAAGCTAATATTACTATTATATTTAAAAACTATAAAGTTTTTAAAGTTTATATATAAGAAGTTTTTAGACTAGCTAATAAGAAGTTAGCTATAGAATAAGTAATTTAATAACTTTAATAGCACTGCTTAGCAGCTAACTATATAGCTAAATTCTAATACTATACTACGTAAATAAGATAGAATAATAATACTTTAAAATAAATATATCGCTAGAGACTTAAGAATAAAGTTAAATAAGAATTAATATATAGTAGAGCTAATATAGATATCTTAGATAGTTTATACTAAGAGGCTATGCGACTTAATACTAAGCTATATAAACTATAATTAGAAATAAGAGCTAAGAGTTAGTTTAAAGAGTATTATAGAAAACTACTAAAGCTAAAACTACCTTATAGTAGTTATAAGTAAAAAAACTAAGATCTCTATAGACTACGTCTTATAAAAGAAATCTAGTTTAGTAATATAATAAAGAAAGACTAGAAGAAGTCTTATAAAAAGAGATATAAGTATAAGAAAAAGAGTAATAACTATTTTAATTATAGTAAAATAGATTATTATACCTAGAATTACTAGATAAAGAATAAAGTCGTATATTAACTTAATATAATAATTACTAATAGAGAAGTAGTAAATTAGAAAGTAGCTATAGACTACTTAGAATAAGATAACCTAACTAACGATAATATTAATATTAGCGAGAACTAAGATATTCTAGAACTAGTACTAGATAAATCTAATAATAGTAAGTTTATTCTATAGCTTATAGCGTAATAGATAAGTATATAAGTCTAGAATAATAATTAGATAAGTTCTACAGAAAAACAGAAACTAATTAAGAATATTAATTATTATACACTAAAAGAAGAGGAATAGAAAGAAGTAAGTATTAATAATAAAGAAAACTATACGTAACGCTTTAGAAATTACGTTATAAACTACTAGAATATATTACTAGTATATACAGATTAGTAGAATTATAATAACTTAAAAACTCTAAAATTAGAACTAGCTATAAAAAATAATAAACCTGTAACTAAACCTTTTATACTCTATAAAATAGCTTAATAAATTAAGTAACGCATTTAACGCGATAAATAGCTAAATCTTAACAAATAATAAGAACTAATTTAAGAGGTAAATTACTATATAATCTAAAGAGGCGAATAAGAAGAGATAAAAGATAAAAATAAAAGATAGTACGTTTAGAAATTCTAAGAGTATATAATAAAGAATACGAATCTGAAAGAAGTATTAATTATAACTAATCTACTAATACGCGATTAGATAATAATAATAAGATACCTAGGACTATCTTAACTAGCTAAAGAAGACGAGAATTAGAAAATCTAATAAGCTAATATACTATAAATAAATCTAGTAATAGAAGAATAGATAATTATACTAATAACTAAGGAAATTTAGTAATAATACGACTAATTAATTATAGGAATCTATAATACTATAAGATAATAATAGAAATAAGAATAATCTTATAAAAAACTATAAAGGTTTACGCTTAAATCTAATTTATACTTACTATTCTAAATAGAAGTAAGAATTATAAAACGTATTAAGAATAATACGTAGATTACGTATAAGAAGAAAGTTTCGCTAGTAAAAACTCTATAATACTATACCTTAAAAAAAGAACTATATAAATAACTTAATAAGTAAGAATAAGTAATATATAAATAAGAATATAAGAACTATAAAAGAAACGTTACTATAAGTAGTAAGCTCTATAATTTAATACTATATTAGTACTACGTTAACTAGAGCGAGGTAGAGTAATAAGAAGATTTAGATTAAGAGAATTAACTACTAAAAAAGAAGCTTAGAATCTAACGCTAAATACGCGTTAATAAGAGAAACTAAGCTACGGCCTTAAATAATAAGAAATACTATTATAACTATAACTAAAGAAACTTTATATATAAACTACTCTTATAAATAACGTATAGATATAATAACTATACTACGTACTACTTAGATAAGATTAGAGTAGAATAGTTTCTAACTAACTACTCTGTAAGTAGCGAGGCTCTGAGAGTAAGTACTTAGTAAAATACTTATAAATTTAATAAGGAGCTATAGAGCTCTATAAACTAACTATATAGTTATTAGAGATTATAGAGTACTCTAAAGACTTTCTTAAAAAATTTAAAGTCTCTAAGAGCTTAGTCTAAAGCTTTTAAGTTAAGTATAGTTTATTATATTATTCTCTCTTTCTCTTCTTAGTTATTATAGTAGAGTAAGTAGAGATAGCTATTTCTTCTTTTATATCTTATCTCTCTTAGTAGTTACTAAATTCTTAAGCTAGCAGAGGTCTAGAAAGATACTTACTTTATATTAGAAAATTATAGCTAAGATAATTACTAAAAAGGCTAATATTTAGTAAATTAGCTACTTATTTAGTTTTTCTAAGTTTTTTAATTATATTAACTATATCTCTAAGAGACTTACTATTCTTTAGATTTCTTTTTAGTTTACTTTATATATAGCTATTATTAATATTTACTCTGTATATTTATAGTAGGAGTTAAAGCGCGCTTTATTTACTAATTACTAACGCCTCTTACTAAAGTATTTAGTAAGTCTATATACTCTTACTTTTTCTTTACTTATTTTAAGTAATTATAGTAGTAGGTAATTTATTACTCTATACGCTATAAATAATAGTATATAAATATAAATAGTATTTTTCTACTCTCTTTACTTTATCTTTATAATATTACGCTTTTATAACTTCTTTACTTATATAAGAACTTACTTTATACTCTACTTTAACTTTTAGTATTCTATTTAGCTCTTTCTTATTCTATTTTTACTTATTATATCTATTTTATTTATTACGCTACTTAAGCGTTATAGTACTATCTTTTTAGTAACTATACTATATTTTAATAAAAAGCGCAGTAGCGTCTTTAATAATATTTTATAAATTAATAATAATATTTCTCTTTAAAGTTTTACTCTAGACTTTTCTAAGATATTTTTATAGCTTCTCTATTACTACTACTAGGTTCCTTATTACTAACTTTCTAAAGAAAAACTTTTAAGATTATTAAGAAGAAGAGTAAGACTACTTTTATCTTTATCTATAGTCTTACTTTTAAGCTTTCTATTAACTATAATACTTATATCTAAGATATTCTTAACTATATTTATATTAAGTATATTACTTACGTTAATATTAATAGTTTTAATATTTACGCTCTATCTAATAACCTCTATAAATCCGCCTATATTAACTTATATAGTAAGAAGAAGTATAGGTATATTTTAGTAAAAAGTTACTTTAGTAAAGAAGCTTATAATAAGTTAGAATACTTATTACTAAGCGTACTTTAGATTAGAGATAAAAATATTCCGCGTAGTTTTAAGCTTAAGTATAAGAAGCTTAAAGCGCTTTAGTACTAAATTCTCTATAAAATAGAAGATATTTATACTAAGTTTATTAGTAAGAAGAAGAAGGCTAAAATAGAGAAGTTAATAGCTATAGTAGTAACTTACTCTAAGTCTAAGAAGTAGAAAAATAGTAAAAATTTAACTCTTCTAATTCTTACTATAGTTACTAAGTACCTTAAGCGCATTTATAAGAATAATTATATTATTACTATAAGTTTCTCTAAATCTCTTTTATTAGCTTTACTAACTATTTTATTTAGAAGACTCTTATTTAGAAGCTTAATAAGTTTAAGTAGAAGATAGTAGAGATCTATAATACTATTAACTATAATAGCTTACTTATCTATTTAGTTCTATTTACTAATAGCTATAAGAAGGCAGACGCTAAAAATAAGATTTCTAAAAGTAATACTAGTAAAAAATATATAGAGAGTATTAGTAAAGCTAATTATAATATATTCTAAAAGATTAAAAAGCTATCTTAGCTTACTTAGATTTATTATATATATTAGCTTTAGTTTAATCTTTAGAGACTTCTTTTTCTACTATAAAATAGTTCTTTTATAGATTATCTTCTTAGATATATAGCTACTCTCTAATTTATACTTTTACTATATTTTAGTTTCTACTTTCTCTTTTTCTTCTTAAAAGTAATCTATTATTCTTAGTAATCTTTCTTAATATATCTTTCTTTAGTAGTTACTTTAGAGACTTCTTTACTGCTTCTTTCTTATTTTAATAATACTAAAAATAGTTTACTTATCTTATTTATTTCTTCTTTAGCTTTTAGAGCTTATAGCTATTATATACTCTTACTTATTCTTTTTTTTTCTTTCTACTTTTATACGTCTATAGTTCTCTTAATACTACTATCTCTAAGTATATCTTTTTAGTAAAATCTCTCTAAAAGTCTACCTTACTTATTATAAGTAGCGGGGCTCTAAGGGTAAGTACTTAGTAAAATACTTATAAATTTAATAAGAAGCTATAGAGCTCTATAAACTAGCTATATAGTCGTTAGAAATTATAGAGATACTCTAAAGACTTTCTTAAAGAATTCAGAGCCTTTAAGAGCTTAGTCTAAGACTTTTAAGTTAGGTATAGCTTATTATACTTATTTTAGTAAAAAATAGTTTATTATTTTTATTAGTTTAGAGCTTTTACTTTCTTAAGATTTTTAGTAGGTTTTTAAGTAGGCGCTATATATTTAGTCTATTTAACTTTATAGTATAAGCGCTAATCTCTTCTTTACTAATAAAAACGTTTACTTAAAATCTCTTTTATTACTTATTTAAGTTTTTTATTAACTTTTATTAATTTAGACTGCTAATTATCTTATAGCTAACTTATAGTATATTTCTTAGAAGCTAGGCGTAATTAGTTTATATAAAAGACTAAGTAAATTTCTTACAGAATATCTAGTTCTATATTATAAGTAGAGATCTTATAAAGTACTTAGAACTTTCTATTTTTCTAATTTAGCTTTTTACTTAGCCTAAAGTTAAAGAGATAGTAATTATACTATAGCTATATATAGTCTCTTTTTTAAAAGTCAGATAACTCTTATTTAAAATAATTTACCTAGTGCTTTTATTTCTATTACACTACTATTATACTAGCCTACGCGAATTTAAAAGCTTCTTTAAACTTAGCTATTATATTAGAGATAGCTTCTTTTAGACTAAAAGAAGTTTAGTAATAATTAATAAGAGTCTCTTCTAAAGATATCTAAATAAAGTCTATTTTATATCTATACTAAAGAAAGAAAGAGCTTACGTCTATAAAAGTAGTAGTTTATCTCTTAATAGTAATCTACGCTACTAGATAGAGTAAGAACTAATTATCTTAATACTAATTATAAAAGACTTAGAGATAGAATTCTACTATAGTATTTATTTACTTTATTAAGTTATTAGTCTATAGATAAGCGGCTGTTAATAATCTCTAAGTAATATCTATTAAGCGGTACAGTTCTAACTAAAACTTACTAATAAATTAAGTTCCTTAATTAGAGACTATAATATCTAAGAGCTAATAGTAGAAAACTACTCTATTTAGAAATACTACTATAACTATCTTTATCTAGATATTTTTTAAAGAGATTAGTACTATATTCTTACTAAGCTAGTTAGTAATTATTATTAAGTTAGTATTTCTATTACTTTTTAGTAGTTCTATAATAAAGTCTATAGAGATCTCTTTCTATATCTAATCTAGAATTAGTAGTAGTTTAAGAAATCTACTTCTTAACTCTTATTAGAGTTTTATCTATTTATAAGTATTATAACTTTTAATATAGAATCTAATAGTAAAGGATATTTCTAGCTAAAAGTAGTTATAAGCTAAGATCTTATAAGTAATCTCTTATTCTAGATAACTTATAGCTATAATATTATAGGTAGCTATAATTAGACTAATATATAAGAGTTTAGAGTTTAGTACTTATTAGTAGTTTTAGTAAAGAAGTTTCTTATCTTCTTCTTCTATATATTTTAAGAGAGAGACTTTAAGTTTTAGTTTTAAAGAGAACTTATGCCTTTTTAATTTTAAAGTCTCTAAAGTTTATTAGTATAAAACGTCTTCTTATTAGATAATATTTTAAAGGTTCTTTAAACTATTTAGCGTCTCTAGCTTAGTAAATAGATTTACCTCTTATATCTTAGTAAAGAGAACTTATATAACTAGAGCTATAGATATTTTTAAATTTAATTCTCTACTATTTTCTACTTCTATAGTATAGAGTAGCTAAAAGTAGTAGAATTTTACTTAATTATCTTTCTTATCTTAGAGTATATTCTCTTCTTTATAAGAGAGAGTATTAGCTCTACTATTAGCTACTTCTAGATAGTATATAAATATTAAATTAAACTAGCTTAAAGTATCTATCTAGCGTATATATCTCTTTAAGAGCTATTATAACTTTATAAAGTACTTTAAGTTCTTATAATCTATAACTATAGTAATATATAGTACTATTTAAAGTTTACTACTCTACTACTTTATATACTTAATTACTACTAATAGCTTCTTATTATAAATAGTATAGTTATATTTAGTAGGTAAGTTCTTAGTAGAGAAGTATACTATAAGTTATAAGACTCTATTCTTTTTATACTAAGATAGAGTTTCTTCTATAGACTAATTAGATATATCTATCTTTATAATAGCGTCTTACTTTAGATTAAGATGCGTAAGTACTAGCTTTATAATAAATATACGTTTTAGATTATTAAAGGCTTTTTATTAGTTAGATCTCTAAATAAATAGTATATTCTTACTTATTAACTTCGTTAAAGAGAAGGCTAGTTCTAAGAAGTTCTTTATAAATTAGTAGTAGAAGTTAGTAAATTCTAGAAAGCTTCTAATCTCTCTTACTAATTTTAGAGACTTTTAGACTAAAATAGCTAAGACTTTTTTTAAGTCTATACTAACCCCCTTCTTTACTTTAATAATAAATCTAAGGTACTTAGTTATCTTTATATTAAACTTATTCTTTTTAATATTTAGTTATAGACTAGCTACTTTTAACTTCTCTACTACTTAGTAGACTTTTTTTTTATAATTCTTCTAAAAGTCTAAGAAGTAAATTAGAATATTATTAAAGTAGGCTAAATAAAAGTTATTTAAGAACTTTTTTAAAGTTTAATTAATATAGCGCTAAAAGGTACTTAGAGCGTTTACTATATTAAAGAGAGTTACTAACTACTTATAAAGACTAAACTAAGTTCTAAAGATAGTCTTTTACTTATTACTCTCTATAATACGAATCTTATAAAAAGCTTAAATAATATCTAACTTTATAAACTACTTAGCTTAGCTAATCTACTTTAATATCTCTTAGATTAAGAGAAGAGAGTAATAGATTTTCTAAATAATTATATTAAGAGTTTAGTAATTTATATAGAAGTATAGCCTCTCTCTTAGCTTTTATATAAATAATACTAAAGTAGCTATACTTAATCTACTTATCTAGATAAATCTATAGTCTAAGTAGAAAGTTAGCTTCTTTTATAATACTAAAAGTTCTTACTAGAATATATTATAAAGTAGTCTTTAAGAAATTTCTATCTCTTTTCTATCTTTCTATACTAGTTTAATATAATAATTAACTAAGGAATCTTATAATAGAGGTAGCTTATTTACTTTAAACTAAAGAAATACTTTATATAAGTTCTTTAAATAGTTAGATAGTTTCTACTAAGAATCTATCTTAGGTTTTAAAGTTAATACTTTCTAAATATCTAATAAAGAGATAGTAAAGACTTAGATACTATTCTTCTTCTTCTTTAATTATTAGACTAGTAGTTAAAAAGTAGCTACTATAACTTTATATATATCTTTAGTAGATTTCTTACTTTCTTAGCTTTTTATATATACTCTTAACTTATAAATATAGATTAATCTCTTTACTAAAGTAATAGTAATATAGTTTTTCTTAAACTAAAGTAGCTTTAGAATTATATTATATTTCTAGTCTCTCTTTTATACGTATAACTATAACTTCTCTTAGTATCTATTAATATTATTACTAATATAGACTACTTTCTTTACTTATAAATAGTTACTAGTAATTCTAATAACTTCTCTCTTTTATAAAAGAGAGATACGCGTAAGACTATTCTTACGTATAAACTATAAGAAGTAAAATCTAAAGATTAAGTATCTAGTATCTAATATAGTAAATACTAATAAGATTCTATTTACTATAAAGTATATAGTAATAGAACTTATATTTAGATACTTCTATCTAAACTTTAGAAAGTCTCTTATATTTATTAATAATTTTAATCTTACTTCTATCTCTTAGTAGTAACTTTTACTAAAAGAAGCTAGTTTTTCTCTTTCTTTAAGAACTTCTCTAGCTTTATTAATAATAAAAGCTCTTTTTTTATTCTAGAGAATCTAACGCTCGCTAGCTTAATTACTAAGTTAAGTAAGTACTTAGTAGTAAAGTATCTAGCTTTTTTATAGTAAAGATATTTCTTTTCTTATTATTAAGCTTTTAGAGTTTCTTTTAAAATTTATTTTACTCTTTTATAGTCTCTTTTCTATAATAGTTATATCTATTAGATTTTTTTAGAGTAGAACTTTATAGACTTTTAGTCTATTAGCTCTTCTCTAGACGCTAATTTAGTAGATATATATACTTAGTTATTATAGAAGATCGGACGAGCTACTTAGTAGTATATAAGAAAAGAGAGAAAATTACTTAATTAACTACTAAGAAGATTAGCTTAATCTATATAAACTAGCCTAGATTACAGGATTAGATTCTATAATCTCTAAATCTTAGCTATAGAGCTTAGCTTTATAATATACTCTTTAGGTACGCTATATAGTAGCGTACCTAACTAAGCGTAAATAAGTTAGTAGATAAGTAAGTAAGTAAGTAAGTAGATAAGTAAGTAGATAAGTAAGAGCGTACTATAGTAATACTATTTATACGTAACTACGTACTATACGTAACCTATTTACTTATAGTAATTATAATAGTAATAAAAGCTCTTTTCTTACTTAAACCTTTTCTCTTCTTAATACTATTAATAATAGTTTATATAAGTTCTATTTTTATACTTTTTTTATTTCTACTATTATTATAGGCGTTACGTATTATAAATCTTTACTAACTATATTATAGACTAAGTTCTCTAATATTTAGTATACTACTACTATTACTATCTACGCCGTTTACTATAACGCCTACTTCTCTACTTTCTCTACTATTCTACTACTATAGCTACTAAAGAAGAAGTATAATTATTTACGTAAAAAGCTCTTAGTCTTACTTATACTTTCTCTTTAGCTTACGTCTACGCTCTCTTCTTAGTTTATACTTACGCTTTAGTCTTAATCTTAGCTTTAGTCTAAGCTTATTAGTCTGCCTACTAGTACTCTTTAGTAGAGTACTTCTAGTATAACTCGCGTATAGCTCTATTTAGATTATATACGCAGTATACTTACTAGACGCTCTAATAAAGAGTATTAAAATATAGCGTCTAGAACGCGCTACTAACGTTACTTCTCTAAATATATTTATAAAGAGTTATATATTATAATCTTACTCTTAAGCTTTTTATATTAATTTAACTATAGCTTATCTACTATTCTACTTACTATTATATAGTTTATAACTACGCTTTAAGAGAGATCTTACTGCGTAAGTTTAAATAGCTTATTATATACTTATATAATTACTTATACTTTATAAGAGATCTGCCGCGTTTATACTACTATATATATACTTCTTAAGAAGGAGATAAAAGAGTAGTAGTAGTAGTAATAGTAAGAGTATTAGTAGCAGATTAAAGAGAACGAGAATAAGAATAAGAATAAGAATAAGAATAAGAAAGATAATTATCTACTAGCGTTATAAGAGCTCTAAAGAAGCGTCTCTATATATATTATAGTAATTATTAATCTTATTCTTATATATATAAATTAGTTTTCTTTTTTTTTTATTTTTTATTTTCTTTGCGCTCTTCTAGGGTCTCTTAGAGGGAGGGATAATAATATCCCCTCTAATAATAATTATTTAAATACTCGTCTTTATACTTTTATACTTCTATAATCTTTAGTAATATTATTTATATATACTTAATTCTAAGCTAATCTTTAAAGTACTAAAATTATTATATTAGTAAGTTCTTAGTAAGACTATCTACTAGTATATTACTTATCTTAAGATAAAGTACTTAGAAACTACCTTTTACATATTCTTAGTAAAGCTATATATTCTATATATTAATATAGCGTAGTCTAGTTATAATTCTCTTATACTCTTTTATAACTAATCTAATTATTTATTAATTATTATAATAGATCTACTATCTAATGCTTAGGTTAAGCTAGATTTCTTAGAAAAAAACGCTTTAGAGCTAAAGATTTCTTAGCTACGTACTTAAAAACGATTAGCTCTACCTCTATAGTTAATATAGTAACTATTACTTAGCATACTACTTTCTATAGTACTAAGCCGCTAAAGAGTATTATAATATAGCTATATAATAATTATCTTATCTCTAAATTATCTATAAAAGACGTATTACTATATATAAGAAGCTTAGCTCTATTATATCTACTATACTAGATCTCTTTCTACTTTAATTAATAGAGATACGTAATTACTTAGTTTATAGCTATAAAGTATTTATAGTCTAAGTTAGTTAAGAAGTATAATAGCTAAGACGCTGTAAACGTAATATTAGCGCGTATTATAATTACTATATATAGTATTAATTTTACGCGCTCTTAGTAAGTCTTAATTTTCTACTTTATTATCTTACTAGTACTCTTTTTAAGTAGAACGCTTAGTAAAAGTATTATTAGAAAGAGCTTACTTTTATTAGTTTTAAACTTTTTAGCTATCTTATTAATATACTTATCGTAGATAAGCTAAATTATCTTAGCTACTCTATTTCTAATTACTTATATACTTAGAAATTATTATATAGGCTCTTAGCTCTTTATTTTATACTTTACTATAAGCGCCTTAATTAGAGTAGCTACTATTACTCTTTTAGAAGTATAATATATAATAAGAATATTATCTACGTAGAAAAGAATTATTATATATCTCTTTTTATTAAAGAATAAGTATAGCTTTTTTATAAATAAGAAAAGCTCTAACTTCTTAAGAGCTTATAAGAATTCTTTATATTAGAGTAGTAGTAAATCGCGTAGCTTATATAAAGCTCTCTTAAGCTTAATATACTTTTTATTAATTTAGTATCTATTTAGTAGTTTACAGAGTATCTCTAGTTATCTATTATATTATATATTAAGAAACGCTCTAATAACGTTATACTAATTAAATTCTAAGTTAAATTTTACTATAATTATTATTATTACTCTAAATAAGCGCGCTATAAGTATTATAGCGTAAGTTAACTATAATATATTCTTCTTCTAAAAATTATCTCTTACGTATATATAAGCTTTATACTTAAAAAAGAAGCTATTCTAATTAAGCTTATAAGTAAATATCTATTTAAGTAGAAGTAGATATATTATAAGATTCTTATACTCTTAAATCTCTTAAGTATTCTTTTTACGTAATATTTCTATCTCGCGCTATATTACCTCTTTAAACTACTTTTTTAGAGAGTATTTATATAGATCTTTCTACTTATTTAAAAGCTTTAAAAGATTATCTTAGTATATTTAGATCTTTTTCTTAGATAAGACTACTACTATAATTACCGCGTAAATAGTTTTATAAGTATAATTATTAAGCTTTTATACTAGAAAAGCTCTTACTAGTAGAAGGTTATTTAGAATATAATAAAAATTACTTAAATTATTACGTTTACTAAAGAGTAGTACGTATATTCTACTTCTACTATCTCTAAGCTTATTTAGATTATTATTAAAGTCTTAGTCTTAGAGTTTTTAACTTACGTATATAGTAGGTCTTTAGCTCTTTTTAATATATACGCGTTTAGAGAGTAGTTTAGACGCTTTATCTAATAAGTAGAAAGTATTACTATTAGCTTAAAAGGCGTTTTACGCTAAAGTAGATACTACTTACGTAAGTAAGCTAAATTATTATAAGTTAGCTTCTTCTATATTATTATTATAGTAACTACTTTAATTCTAGAGAATCTAGCTTTTAGTAAGCTTAGTATCTTACTTTAGCTCTAGAGTTTACTTAGATATAGATAAAGTAATATACTTTTTTAGTACTATACGCGTTTTTAGTAATCTACTAGCTATACTTATTATTTATATAGTTACTAGCTCTTCTAGTTCGCGATTAAATAATTAGCTATCTATCTAATTTTAAGCTTAAAGGCTTATATTTCTAAACTATTATCTAAAGAGCTTCTTAGTTATACTTATACTTTATTACTTACTTAACTATAAAGTAGAAAGCTCTTAGTTATTTTCTACTTTAAAGATTTTATTCTTCTTATAAAAGATTATTATAATCTTAATTATCTCTTCTTAGAGAAGTATTTAGCTTTCTCTATTCTTATAGAAGAGACTCTTATTAAATAATATATTTCTTATTATAATTACTTAGTTAAGCTTTAGAATCTATATTCTATAGATATTAGAGACTTTATACTCTACTAAATAACTAATATAAGCTTATAAAGTAATCTTAAAGTATCTCTTATTATATTTAGCTACTTAGTTCTAATTAAGTAAGTAGATATAATATCTATACGCGTATACGTTACTTTAATCTAGTTATAAATCTACTATTATATATCTTACTTACGCTAGCTTATAGTACCTAAAGTACTATTAAAACTACGCATTAAGAGTCTTATTAAATAAGTATAAATTATAGGCGTAAGAAGAGCTTATATTATATAGCTATATTATTATATATATAATCTCTAACTAGAGCTTCTTTAATAAACTTATACTAATTTTTATCTTTATTAACTTTATAACTATTTTTTATTTAACGCGCTTTATACTTTTATTTAGCTTATATATATAAAGTAGTATTAGCTTAATCTTTATACTATTTTACTCTACTTACGTTTTATATACTAATTATTCTTTTTAAGAGAGTATTATACTATTTAAATCTTACTTTTATTTAAAGACTATAAGCTTATATTTAGTATATATTATATACTTAAATAACTATAAAGAGTGTAAAATCTTTAAAAGTAATTTAGACTTTAAAATAAATATATAGAGCTTCTTACTAAAGTTATACTTAAGAAGTAATACTTATAAAGCGCCTACTTATTTTAAAGATATATTAAATAAGTCTTAGGTAATTTTCTAGAATAAATAAGATAATTACTTAATTAGTTATTTAGAGATAACTTAGATTATATATATAGTTATATAATATTTATATTTAGCTTATACTATACTCTTAATCTTAATATTATACGCTTATATTACTAAAGCTTATAATACTCTAAGGCCTAAATACTTTACTCTTAGATACTAAAGAAGCTCTAAATTACTTTTTAAGTAAACTTATTATAATAGGTAATAGATAATTACGTTAATTAGAGCTATAGAGTAGTAAGTAATAAACTTATATTTAATAAAGATAAGATTATATTTACGCTGTAAAGTAGCTAATACTATACTCTTCTTAATTATTCTAATATATAGAGAGTAGTTTAGCTCTAAATACTAAACGTCTTTCTTCTATAATTAAGCTTCTAATACTATATTAAGAAAAAAATCTTTAACTACTATAATATTCTATAGCTTAAGATCTTTTATACGCTACTTATAAGCTCTATTAATTATATTCTTAATTAAGCGAATATCTCTTTTTTTAGATTAGAAATACTTAAGTCTTAGCTTTAATACTATCTAAGCTTATAGCCTTTATAAAAAATCTAAGTATAAGTATATCTTTTATATTTACTAAATATATAGCTACTTTATTATCTAAGATAATACTTACTAATAATAGATAAGTATTAAAGTTTATAGTTACGTAGATTCTAGTACTAATTAAAGTAAGATTAATTAGAGTAGTCTATATTTTACTTAGATAAACTAAGCTAGAGCTATTCTCTATAATAGTTAGAATACTTAGAATTACTTATTTTTTTAAGATTAAATAATTCTTTATAGTTTTAAATTTATCTAAGTATAGACGCTGTAAAATCTCCGCGTAGTAGATTTCTATAAGCTAAAGAGACTACCTCTTAATAGCTATAGTAATTAGATAGTACTTATAAAGTAGCTATCTATAGTTCTGTTATAATTACTAGTTAAGCCCCGCTTTAGGCCTATACTAAGAGTAGACGCTCTGTTATAAGCGAAGGTAGTAATAGAGTAAGATAAATAATAACTAAGTAAGAAGGCCTTAGCGCTTTAAGAGCTCTATATACTCTAAAAGATTAGATAGAGTATAGAGAGTAACTAAGAGTAGAGACTTATATATATAACTACCTATAAAGTATTCTTTAAACTCTTATAATTACTTTCTCTAGTTAATAGCTATTATTTAGTTAGAGACTACTTCTTACTTTATCTTATTAACTATCACATATATAATGCTGTAAGAATTAACTAATAAGAGTTTTACGTTAATATACTCTCTATATTCTAGAGTTTATTAAATATAAAGATATAGGGCAGGATCTTAATATTATAATTACCTCTAAGTAAGTATATCTAATAATAGCGAAATAAGAAGAATTAGAAAGATCTAATACTTAGATCTTTACTATAGAGATTATAATAAACTTAATTACTAGTTACTATAATAGAACCTGTACTTTAAAATTACTACTACTAATATAAAGAATAAGGATAAGAGAGTTAGAGTAGCTAATAGCCTTTAAAGTAATACCTTTAAATAGGTTAAACTTATTACGAACCTTATATAGAGAGGTGAGACTATACTTTATATTAATTAGCAGCCGGACCTAAGCGTTATAAGAATTACCAGGATTTATTAGAGATATAATACGTAACTTACTTATCTACTTAGTAGTAAGTACTTATAGAGTATAAGGCGAGCGTTATAAGCATACGATATATATATACCTATCTAATATACTCTTAATATATTATAATTACTCTCTCTAGTTAATAGCTATTATTTAGTTAGAAACTACTTTTTATTTACCTTATTATACCGTCGCATATATAACGCCTTAAGAATTAACTAAAGAGCCTTAAGCTAATATACTCTTTATATCTTAGAATTTATTAAATATAAAGATATAGAGCAGAATCTTAACATTATAATTATCTATAAGTAAGTATATCTAATAATAGTAATAATATAGGTTATCTATAGACTAGAAAGGTCTAATACCTAAATCTATACTATAGAGATTATAATAAGCTTAATTACTAGTTATTATAATAGAATCTATACTTTAAGATCGCTGCTACTAATATAAAAGATAATAATAAGAGAGTTAGAGTAGTAAACAGCCTTTAAAGCGATACTTTTAAATAAGTTAAACTATACCTAGTTAAGTACTTAGATAATACAAATAAGAATATTAATATTACTAATATATTTAAAAATTATAGTAAATTTAAGAAATATATATAAAAGGTTTTTAGGCTAGTAAATAAGAAGTTAGCCGTAGAATAAGTAATTTAATAACTCTAATAAACTTACTTAGCAGCTAACTATATAGCTAAGTTCTAGTACTACGCTACTTAAATAGAATAGAATAATAACGTCTTAAAACGGATATATTACTAAGAACTAAAAAATAAAGTTAAGATAAAACTTATACGTAGTAGAGTAGATACTAATACTCTTAACGTTTTATACTAAGAAGCTATGTGACTTAATACTAAACTTTATAAATTATAGCTAGAAATAGAAGTAGAGAGTTAGTTTAAGAAGAAATATAGTAAGTTACTAAAGCTAAAGTAGTCTTACTATAGTTATAAATCTAAGATTTAAGACTCTTATAAACTAAGCTTTATAAAAGAAGTCTAGTTTAGTAATATAGTAAAGAAAGATTAGAAGAAGTCTTATAAAAAAAAGTATAAATATAAAAAGAAAAAAAATAATAACTACTTTAACTATAGTAAAGTAGGATATTATACTTAGAACTATTAAATAAAAAATAAGGTTATACGTTAACTTAACATAACTATTACTAATAGAGAAGTAGTAAATTAGAAAGTAATAATAGACTACTTAGAATAAGATAACCTAACTAATAATAATATTAATATTAGCGAAGACTAGAATATTCTAAAATTAGTACTTAATAAACTTAATACGTTTATTCTGTAGAATATTATATAGCGCATAAAGGAATAGATTCGTAATAATAAATAAATAGGCTTAATAAATAAATATAAGCTAAGCTATAAGATTAATAGTTATACGTTAGAAAGAAATAAATAGAAAGCAGCTAGTTTTAGCGTAAAGAGAGACTACGCAGAGAGATTCTAATAATAAGTATTAAGATATATAGAAGAAACTCTACGCGACTATTTAAGTACGTAGAAAGATAATAGCCTAGAGGTATTAAAAATAAGACTAAAAAGCTATAAGTTAGAAATAGAGCTCTTTATTCTATATAAAATAGCTAGATAAATTAAGTGCTATATTTAGTAAGATAAATAGTTAAATACTAATAAACGCCGTAAGCTAATCTAGAAAGTAAACTATTATATAATACTAAAAGACGAATAAGAGAAGATAGAGAATAAAGACTAATAATAATATACTTAAGAATTCTAAGAGTATATAATAAGAGATTAAAACTTAAAAGAGGTATTAATTATAACTAATCTACTAATACGCGATTAGATAGAGATAATATAATATCTAAGACTATAGCTAGTTATAGAGAAAATAATAAACTAAGATATCTAATAAGTTAATATACTATAAATAAATTAGATTATAGAGAAATAGATAGTAGTTCTAACGGCTAAAGAAATCTAATAGAAATACGAATAATTTATAAATAAGACCTATAATTTAGCTAGAGATTAGCGATAATAATAAAACTAAGATAACTTAAAAGATAAGCTCTATAAGCTTACGCTTAAACTATACCTATACCTACTTTATTAGATAGAGGTAGAAGTTATAAAACGGATTAATAATAATATATAAATTATATTTAAAGAGAAGACTATACTAGTAAAGATCTTAGAGAAATATACTTTAGTAAAGAGGCTATAGAAATAACTTAATAAATAAGAATAGAAATAGTATAGATAGAAATATAAGAACTATAAATAATATATTATTATAAGTAAGAAGCTCTATAACCTAATACTATATTAGTACTACGTAGATTAGAGTAAGATAGAAATATAGAAGAACTTAGATAAGAAGAACTAACTACTAAGAAAGAAGCTTAAAATCTAACGCTAAATATATATTAATAAGAGAACTAAAGCTATAATCTTAAAGAATAAGAAATACTATTATAACTATAACTAAAGAAACTTAAAATATAAACTTCTCTTATAAATAGCGTATAGATATAACGACTACGTAATATACTACTTAAATAAAGTTAGAGTAGAATAATTTCTAACTAACTACTCTAGATATAAGTACTAGTATTATAACTATAATAAAGATAAGTACGCGTATTATCTTTAGAATAAACGCGAATATTTATAGTTTCTAGAATATAAGAATCTAGCAGACTTATTATAGATATAAATTATTCTTAATAGTAACTATAATTAAGAGAAATAGTAAACGTACTTAAATCTAGAATATAAGAAGTACTAGAAATAAAAAAAGAAAAATAGATTTACTAATAATTTAGAGTCTTTTTTAAGTTAGTAATTAACTCTAATTATAGATCTAAAAGTCTTACAGCTATAAATTCTAAAGAACTTATTAAACTAAGAGTTATACTAAAAGAGTATAATATAAGTATACTACTTAATTATAGAGTATAGGAAAATTATATATTAGTAAAAGTAGTATTTAAAGTAAAGCTTTATTCTATAAAAAAATAATACGCTTACTAATTATATATTATAAATAAGTAATTAATGCCTAAACAGCTATAAGTTATATATAAGATATATAACGCTAGTATAAATATAAAAGTATATAAGAAGAAAATTAACTTTAACTATTTTAAATTAGCTATCTACGATATTATTTTAGAACTACCTTAGTTAAGGAAGTATAACTCTAGAATTAATTAGATAAATTAGACGCTTTTACTTAAGAACTATAAATATATACGTAGAATAAAGTCTACGTAGTATTTAGAACTATAGCTAGTAGATAAGAAAATAATAAGTAATATTACTTTATAAAAGACGCGTAAGAGAAAGCAGTAATTAACTTCTTAAATACTAAATAAAAACTAGATTAGAAATAAGAAGAGAGAGTTAATAAGAGATAATATAACTCTTAATAATCTTAGAAAAGGCGCTTAAAATAATAATAATTAGTAGTTAAACTACTAATCTAATTACGTAGTAAAAAGAGTAGACGTACTAAAAGAATACTAAGTATAAAGTTACCTTTTTTAAGAAGTAGTAAGAGAAGACGCTCTACTAAAATATTAGCTTTAGAATTACTAAATAAATCTTAAAAAAGAGATATACCTAACTAAAAAACTAATTTATAGTTTAATAAAAAAAGAACTCTAGAAAGTATAAAACTATATTAAGAAGAATATAAAAAGAAAGTTTATCTAAGAATTAAAATTACTAACTAAATACTTAATCCTATTTATACTTAAGAAAGATAAGAAATTATAGCTATACGTAAACTATTATAAGCTAAACGATATTATAGTAAAAAACTAGTACTTATTACTAAATATTAGTAAGTTATAAGATTAATTATATAAGGTAAAGTACTTTACAGTACTAGACCTAAGAGAAGAATACTATTTATACTAAATTAAGATAGAAGATAAGTAGAAGATAGCTTTTAAAATATAATACAGATATTATAAGTATATAGTTATACTATTTAGACTTATAAACGTACTAGTAATATTCTAAGTATTAATTAATAACGTACTTAGAGTATACTTAGATAATTTTATAGTAGTATATCTTAATAATATCCTTATATATTCTAAAATACTTAAAGAATACGTAGAATATAATAAGAAAGTACTTATATACCTTAATAAGACGTACTTATAACTTAATCTAAAAAAGTATAAATTCTATAAGTAAGAGGTAGAATATCTTAGTTTTTAAATAAAGATAGAAAAAGTAAAAATAAGCTTAAATAAGATTAAGATTATATAGAACTAGCTAAAACTAAGAAATATTAAAGAAATTTAAAAATTCTTTAAATTCTATAACTTTAACTAAAGGTTTATATAAAACTATAGTAAGAAAATAATACTACTTACGAAGCTTACTTAAAAAAATATACTATTTACTTAGAGATTAGATTAAGAATAAGCTTTTAAATAACTTAAATAAGTAAGTATTAAACTACTAATACTAATAATCTTTAAATCTAATAAACTAATATAGATTAAGACTAATACTTTAGATCTAGCGCTAAGAGCTTATATTACGTAATAATAAGATAAATAATAGTACTTTATTATCTACTACTCGCGTAAGTTCTCTAGACTAGAAGAAAGATATAATATCTATAATAAAGAACTTATAGCTATAATAAATACTCTTAAGTATTAGAGAGTATACATACTAAGTAGTTTAGATCTAGATATCTTAATAGACTATAAGAACCTTACCTACTTTACTATAATAAAAAAGTTAACAGAAAGGTAAATTAGATAGGCTAAACTATTAAAATAATATAAGTTTAGAATTCTCTACTATTTAGAATAAGAAAATAGAAAAGTAAATACGCTTAGTAAAAAAAGTAATATTATAAAAGAAAAGGTAAATACTAATATAAAGATTCTTACTACTAATAGAGATAGAACTTTAAGACTAGCTAAATAGATTAATAGTATACTATAAATAATAAATAAAGTTCTAGAGAAATTATAAGAGGTAATTATTAGATAATACTATAATAACCTACTATATAGATATCTAGAAATAATAAGAATAATAAAACTAATTTAATAATACTATACTTTTATAAGAATAAAAGATAAAGTTTCGCGCTTTATTAGTAAATATATAGACTATTAAAAGAATAAGCATAATATCTACGCACTATATAAAGAAATATAAGCTATTAGAATACTAACTAAATCTTAGACTAATATTATAATTAACTTTATAATAGAGTTACCTAAGTTAATAGACTTTATTACTAGAATTTAGTATAACGTAATACTAGTAATTATAGACTAATTTATGAAATACGCTATTATAATACCTTTTAGAAATAACTATACTATAAAATAACTAGAATAAGTACTAGCTAATAGATTAATATAATAATACAGAATACTAAAAACTATTATTAGTAATAGAGATAAGCTCTTTACTAGTAATTATTAGATAATATAGTTAGTATAACTAAGTATAAAAAGAAAGTTATTAACAGCCTATTACTTATAAATAGATAGATAAATAAAAAGAATAAATAGAACTATAAAAACCTATCTAAGAATATATAATAATTAATAATAGAATAATTAGGTTTTACTACTACCTATAGCATAACTAGCGTATAATAATAAAATATTAAAATCTATAAAATAAATACTATTCTATATAAACTACGGAAAATATCTAAATCTCTTTAAAGTAATAATACTAAGTAACGTTAAAACTAACGCAGCGGTTAACGACGTAAGATAACTAAAAGAAATATATAGAAAGATAAAATAATATCTAGAAATAGTATAACGTAGAAGTATTTTATATATTAACTAAAAATGTAAAATAGTATTTTAGCTAAAAAAGAGAGATAAAGTATATCTTCTTATAAAAAATTTATAAATAAAGTAACTTAGTAAGAGACTAGATTATATAAAGATTAGACTATTTTACGTTACTAAGTAAATAAGCCTAGTAAACTATAGACTTAAACTACCTAATAATACTAAAGTATACTTAGTATTCTATATATCCCTTCTAGAACCCGTAGATAAGGAAATACCTATTTAAGAATAATTTAGTTATAAAGTTAAGAAGAATAATAAATATAAGGTAGAAGACCTTTAAGACTACTAAAAAGTAGAATAATAAGAGTTCTAAAATAGTAACTTCTATTAAGAATAGTTAGTAAAATAGAAGAGCTACTTAGAATTAGAAAATATATAGAAACTAAAAGCTAACCTACGACTAAATTATAAATAACTTCTTAAGAAATACTAAAATAAGTATAATATATATAGCTATATAAAAAGAATATAATCTAGAGATAAGTATAATATAGACGAACTTAGTTAATAGAGATCTATACTATTCCTATCTCTAGAGGAAAGAAAGAAGAAGATTAAATAAATCTTAGAAATTATAAGAGTCTAATCTTTAAAAGAAGATAATATCTTACTAAGATAGTTAGAGACTATTACGTTCTATACGTTATTAGATAACCTATTTATTAAACTCTATATAAAAGGTAATAAGAATAAGCTAAAAGTAGATAAAGTAGCTTTTTATTATTTTAAGAACTCTAAGAACGCCTTTTTTACTACTATTACTTCTACTACTTAGACTATATTATTCTATAGTACTTTCTCTACTTCTACTTTCTCTTTCTTAATTAATATAAGGCGTACTTATAATAACTTCTTTTTATTATAAATAAACGCCTATTTATCTTTAGAAATATAAATATTATAGTTCTACAGATTCTTTTAGTTATACTTACTATAATAATCTAAATAAATGTATACTTAATAAACTAGCTTAGCCGCGCGATAATTTTAATAGGTAATAGATATAATATTACTAAAAATATTAATAAAATTAGAAAGATTTAAATAATATTATATATTATTAATAGAAGGGGCTTTTAGTATAGTAGAAACTTTAAGAGCGAAGTCTTAAAAAGAGAAGATAATATTATAATTACTAATTAAGCTCTACTTTAGGCCTATACTAAAAGTAGACGCTTTATTATAAGCGAAGGTAGTAATAGAGTAGAATAAATAATAACTAAGTAAGAAGACTTTAGTACTCTAAGAGCTTTATATACTTTAAGAAATTAGATAGAGTATAAAGAGTGACTAAGAGTAGAGACTTATATATATAACTACCTATAAGATATTTTCTAGACTCTTATAATTACTCTCTCTAGTTAATAGCTATTATTTAGTTAGAGACTACTTCTTACTTTACCTTATTAACCGTCGCACATATAACGCCGTAAAAATTAACTAATAAGAGCCTTACGTTAATATACTCTCTATATTCTAGGGTTTATCGGACACGAAGATATAGAGCAGGATCTTAACAAGTTCTTAGTATTATAAAAATAAGAGATCTTCTTAGTCTTACTTTATAAAGCGTTATTTATTTCGCATTTATTAGAGCGTCTACTTAGCGTCGCGAAGATCTCTAAGTTATATTAAATAGCTCTAAGCTTATACTCTTAAATTATTATAGTAAAGATTTTACTAATTTAAATAAGCGTTAGTTACTTCTTACTAAGTACGCTATTACTAATAATTACTTAGTATATTAATTATATCTAATCTAGTATAAGCTTAAGAGTAAGAGAATTAAAAAAGTTTTATATTATAAGCGATTCTTTAATATCTTAAATATAGTATATCTTAGCTTTATTATAGAGAAACTTCTATTATTAAAGCTAAGCTTTTAGTATTTAAGTCTTTTACTTTTTTATTTAAGATAAGCTTAGTACTTTACGCGTATTATATTAATTATATTTACTTCTATAAAAGTAAGCTACTTCTTTAGAGAGTATATAGAGTCTTATAAAGTTATATATTTTTAGAGATAAGCATTATTATAGTTAGTCTAAAAAGCTCTAGAGTAACTATACTATTAACTTAGTTAGTAATTATTTAGACGCGTATAGCTAAAGTAGCCTAATTAGCTATAATAAGCTTATACTAAAAGATCTTAGTTTAGTAGATTATTTAAATCTCTATATTTATTTTTATATTATATATCTCTTTAACTAAGTTAATTATAGAAGTAACTAAGCTAGTAGTAGGTATATTAAAAGCGTTAAAATTAATCTAATTCTATACTTATTAGAAGATTATATAGAATTATAGTTAGATAAATTAATAAGACTAAGATAAGCTATTATAGAGCTAATATAGACTAATAGAAAGAGCGTTACTTATTATAGATAAAGATAGAGTACTTAAGAAGAAGATAAGTAATCTACTAAGTAACTTATACTTTACTTCTTAAAGTACATAGAGAGAATAATTCTATATTCTTAAAGTACTAAGCTTATAACTATAAAAAATTAGATAAGCTACTTAGTAGTATATAAGAAAAGAGAGAAGATTACTTAATTAACTACTAAAGAGATTAGCTTAATCTATATAGACTAGCCTAGATTATAGAATTAGATCTCGTAATTTTTAGATCTTAGCTATAAAGCTCAGCTCTATAATAAATAGTAAATAGCGTTCTATCTTCTTCTATAGCATAATAATATCTACTATAGAGATAAACTATAATATTTATAATAAGAAAATACTCGTAGTTATAGCTTATCTATTTAACTAAAAGCTCTACTTTTAGATTTTATAAAAGATACTCTTCTAAATTCTTACTAATTATAAAGCGCTTAAGTATTTTACTACTAAGCGTTAACTAAATAGTTAATAGATAGAATAAGTAGAAAAGCTTACTAACTTTTACTTTACTATTACTTACTACTCTAGTACTACTAATATTATAGCTAATACTCTCTTCTATAAGTAAGAGAAAATTAAAATATAAAAAAAAAGCTACTATTATAAGAATATTTATCTTACTTTATTTAAAGTATATTTTAGATAAGACTAAAGCTACTTATAAATATATCTTTCTACTAAAGAGTAGTCTTTCTTTACTATATTACTTACCGTATTTTCGGTAACGTTCTTTATTTACCTAACGTTTCTTAATAGCAGAAGCTGATTAATTATAATTCTAATAATGTAATAATATTCTAAGTATCTTCTATTCTCTATTAATCTTTATATATACTAATCTCGCTTCTAAGTATCTCTTTATAACTTACTACTAAAGTCGTCTTACCTTCTTTAATAGTCTACTAGATCTCGTAAGCCTATTCTTATTATATTTAAGTATTAAATTTACTTCTTATATCGCTTCTTTAGTATTTTTTTTATAAATACTATCTTTTCTACTATAAAATTACTTACGCTCTTACTCTTACTTAGCCTCTTAAGAAGTTTTACTATAAGTTCTTATAATAATAGAAGCTAGTTATTAATAAATCTACGCGTATTAAAGCTTAGCCTATACTTATAGTTATAATTAAGAAGAAGGTAGTAGCTAAATATAAGAATATATACGCGTTAAAGCCTAAAGTTATTATTAGCGTTATTATTATTAATAAGCTAGCTATCTACTTTATAGTAAAGTATCTTATAAGTATTCTTATTTAGACTTATTTTATATTTATAGTTTTTGTAAAATTTATCTGCGCTTCTAAGAATTAGGTAATATATCTTAAGTAATTAATATATCTTATCTAGAGTAGTAATACTAGCTCTTATACTTACTTATAACTTTATTTTATAGTACTTTAAAAAACTTTTTACTTATAACTATA